>VDFB02240853.1:0-11879 GCA_007258455.2 Sequoia sempervirens
GGGGCGGTTAGAAGCTTATCGAATGCCATCTTGATGGCACCAATTTCCCATGTTTTTAGTGACATCTCTTATGCCTCACTTGGGATGCCAAAAAATCCAAAATTCCCTCACATGCAGGTCATGCAAAATACTACCCACAATAACAAAGTCTAGATAGCAGAAGATTGGGACAATATTTATGATCCTGGGCTCAAAACCAACCCTAAGAATCTTAGGGAGATAGCTTGCAAAAGAATGAAAAAGGTTGAGGCTAATAAAAAACTCTTTAGGGTATAGGTTGTGGTTTTGTGGTCTTCCGCAATATATGGTTTGCTTAGTGCATCATTTCCCAGAGAGGGTTCATGAATGCACTCAAAATTTCAATTTAGATACAGGCATCATAGAAGGCCAAAACCTAAGAGTAGTGATTATCATTGATGCTATTTGGGATCTATGTATCCCTTCAAGGGATATTGGAGAAGCACCTAAGAAATTCACCATAAACAAATTGGAAAATTTCTAGAAGAATAGAACCCAGGCTCTAAGTTTTTTATAATCAAGAAACAAAAATTCCCAAGATAAGCGCCCACCACAATTTCTAGTTGGGAATAGCAGTTTCAACTGAGACATGCAAGATTTCTTTTGTATGTTGGCTTTGTTTGTGGCAAGGACAGTGACAAAGAGGTGTAGGAGTTTCAAATGGGTTTGGGTTTTCAGTTAAGAAAACAACATGCCCTATTCTAGTATGACTTCACAAAGGCCATTGTTCAAGAGATGTTGGACCAATTCAAGGAGTATCACACATAGTATAGATTCAGGTTTTATTCTTTTCTTGCTCATGTTTTTACACCAAAACCCTAATTTCTTTGAAAACCATATGGGTTTGTCTATCTTTGATGAAAATGGGGTGAGGAAGCTGATTTCTATGTGGACCCATCTCCTTTCTATGACTCATGATTATTATGCATTTTTTGAGTCTTTCCTAACTCCAATATTGCAAGATTTTAATAAACAGGGCGAGGTTGGTTGTTATCATTTCTCCATTGTGCAAGTGAGATGGATGCAATATTTTGTCCTTCCTTGTGACTAGTTCCTTGGAGAGGATTTTTCATTTGTCAAGATGCATGGTTTTACTGAGGAACCATTGACTTCAGTCTATCACAAAGTGTTGGCCCTTGAGGTATTTAGGAAATTGGCCATTATAGGTACGCAAATTTTATTCGAAGCCTCATAAAGGATTTTTCAAATGTTCCTTAAGCTTTGGTACAGTAATAATGGAAAAGAAGCAGACACAAGGTCTGCTATCAATGGAACTTGCTCATCTAGAAATAATGTTGATTTATGACAAATGGGAATATAATCCTGATAATGACTTAGCAGATCTCAACATCAAGGTGAGTCATAACTCCCAACCCTATTGGGAGGCTCCATGAAGTCCGTTGTCAAGGAACCAAAGTCTCTTTGTAGACTTAGCCTATGTTCCCATAGATGACTAGAGGTCACCATGGCTATCTTTTTATTTCCCTTTGGCCAAAGCTAGTGACAAGTGAAAAATTGGAGCCACCCTTTATAATGAATTGGCCAAGAACCACCAATGGAGTGAGGAGAAAATTTCACACTTCTGGGTTTATTATCAAGAGACCAAATGTCTTGATGCCAAGTTCTAGGAGCTAGATATGAATGGAAAATTTTATGATCTCTAGAACAAATAACATGATGATACTGTTGTTGAGGAATATGAAGAAATGGATCAAGAGTCAACAACTACAATAATGAGATCCAGAGAGCCAAAGAAGGGCCAAATACAAGGAGGGGGAGAAGCAACATAACAACCCAAAAAAATTCCTTTGAGTGCACAAGTAATTGCATCACATGTTGTGGCCATGCTACCTCATACATGGGCTACTAAGGGACCCAGAGCAACCTAGAAATTTCAAGAGGTCATAAACGTGGACAATTCTCCACCCGAGAAGAGGCTGAACATTGATGCCACTCCAAGAGAAAGCTCACAAGTACCTGCAATGAGCCAAGGATCAGAGTCTTCAACAACACAGGTATTGTTCTCTCCTCCTCTCCTCTCATCTTAGTATTTGGTTAACCTATTTGTGTCCGTGTCTCTGACTACCTCAAGTGTCGGCTTAATATTTTCTGCTTCTACACCTATGGGAGGTTCCTCTCAGTATTCCTTCTCTCCAATGGGATGGGTAGCTTTTACTCCCCCATGGTCTTTACCATATTTTATCGAGGCCCAATCTAAACCCTCTATTGCAAAATATTTTTCTTATGTTGTGTGGGCTCCTACTCAACCTTCTCAACAAATGGTAACCTCTATGTCTCCACTACCACCACCACCACCCCTTATGAGTCTTTCCGTCACTTCCCCAACTGGAGCTTGGCATGGCATTCCTCCTTTCTCCCCATTGACAATAAGTCTACCAAAGCAAACATCATTTGAATCTGTGATGATTTCATTCCCTTTTTCCCTTCCTCCCGTTGCACCCTTTGCTAGCAAACATATTAGATCACTAACAATTTTTTTTGGGAAAAATTCCATGACTAAGATGGCACAGGCTAAAAGAGCCCAGAAAAGAAAAGAAAAGGATGCTGCAAAACCTGTCGAGATATTCATGCAGACCCTCTTTAATGAGGTTCAAGGGTCGATAACTCTTATAGCCATGATTCATAACACCATCAAACCTTAGGGGAAGATGCAACCTGAGGATTATACAATCCATGTCGTATGGATTGATCTACACTCAACCCAACCACAAGAAAAAGTTCAGCTAATGGAGGAAACTCAACGGGTTGTGGCTACAAGTTTTTTGAAGCATAGTCATCAATTGAAAAAGAGGGAAGAAGAGCTCAAGAACCTTAAAGAAAAAGTGGAGATCCTACAAAAGAAATAAAAGGCTAAGGATGCAGAAATTGCACACTTATCTCAACAAGCGTAGGTAGAAAATTCCAAGCTCTAGGAGGAACTTGCAAAGTTCCAATCCCAAGATATGAACCTGGTTGCTAATCTACCACAAAAAAACCAAGAGCTTCAAGACCAGCTAGCTCAAGCGAAGAGAGAAACCTAGGAGAAAAATAGGGATCTTTGGGATTAGCAAGCTCAATTGGAACAAGAAATGCAACAAAAGAATAAAGAGCTTCAGAACCATCAAGCTCAATTTGAAAAGGAGATCTAAGAAATGAAGGTCTCTCTAGAAAAAGAATGCAGAACCCAAAGTCAAGTAGAGGAGCTATTGAAAAGAAAAGATATAGAGTTGGAAATTCTATAGGAACAACTCATTACATCTAACAAGAAGATTGATGAGTTGATGGAAGAGATTGGGTCAAAGGAGGTGGAGATAAAACTTTTGAAAATTCATTCCCAACCCTCTATTGCTCAATCAAATCTCCTTTTGGTGGCTCAAAAATTATGTCTCCTACTGGGAGAAGGTTAAGTCTTTCTATTTTTCCCTAGAACCGACACTACAATTCATGACGAATGTAGAAAATTTAAGCAGGGAGGTGTGTGGTACCATTAAACAGGTTCCACAATTCATTGTTGAAAATGTGCCTGAGGCCAAGCAATTGCTTGGAAAATTGTACACAGTGACAAATGTAGACTCGGCAAAGGTAGGGATAGATGACCAGGGGTTGGCTGCCAAACAAGTGAAGGAATTTATCCATTATCATGCAATGATCCTCCAAGCTAACAATTGTTTGGTCTCACTAAGTCTAACTATGAATAATATGCAGATGCAATTTTCTCACTTGACTTAGATGGGCTTGCCTTCTAATTTTCTCTCTAACGATTCAGTGGCCACGATGGAGCATATTGCAGCAAGAATTGAGGAAAAGTAGCAGGATCTATCTACTTTCCAATCATTCAATCAACCTCCCAAAGTAGTATACATTGAAAGTGCCATCCATTCAATAGCGCGACTTCTTTTCTAGCTTGAGTTTGGGTTCAGGATCTCCATGGAGTTGTCATTCAAATAAATTATCGATCTACATGAGGCACAAGAGAATCTGCATGCCTTATTGATGCCAACTCGAGGATGATTAGCTACCTCTGCAGATTTCCCTTTCAAAGCTCTAATTATTTCCTAATAGATAAGGATCTGGTCTTTGAACCAGGTTTTTGGGGTTCCTATTCCGTAGGTGAAATGACCCTAATAGTCACAAAAATCTATGGATTTAAAAATCCTTAAAGCTCCCTTTGGGTTGATATTGTTAGTCTTACATTGGCCTTGGTCCACACTTTGTATGTTTGCATATTTCTAGGCTCCTTTTGGTGGCACCTTCATTTGCTTGTGCCACATGTCAGCAATGTGCGCCTTTGAGGATTCTCTCTCCTTTGTTTCATCTCTGAGCTCTGCCCGTGTTCCATGTTGCATCATTCCACAAAAACCTTTTTGGGTGGGCCCCGCAGTCAAATCTTTGAGCGCCCCACCTCTGTGCCACGTGTCCTAACCAACTCGATATTTCTATTGCTTTCACTTTCGGATTGCATCCATCCTTTGCAGGAGGGTGCACTTGGTTCGAGGGAAAAAAAATCCATTTTGGTTAGGGAGAATCATTGCAATGAGTGAAACAGCTTGTGCCTGGGGAATCTTTTCTATTATCTGGCTTTCAAGTGGTGTAAGGATCTATATATATTGCTTTGTCTCTCTAGAAAGGGGTTAAAAAATACATAGAAAATGATAGAAAGACTCTCAGCCTTTGTACTATTTTTTAATTATTGTATTAAGACTTACAGACTGTGCTAATTTGTTTGACCTCTCTATTTCTTAGTTAATTGATAAAACTTTATACTATTCTAGTATCGTTGTAATGAGTGGTTTATCATCAAAGCTTCTATAATTTCAATATAATTTTGTTGTTTAGATCATGTTTGTACTCTTCTTGTTCAGTGAATGCATATGGAAGTTGTATTATGCTATTTGATTAACTTCTTTAGAATTTTGTCTCTACTTTCTATTACTTTGGGCATATAAACTATTGTGTGGGCCTTCAAAACTCTCCTGAAAGGAATATTTTTTGTGCCTATACACTTAAATCTTGGTGCATTGCCTTAGATTAGATTTTATTTTAATATATTTTCTTCCTTTTCCCTTTTCACCCCCCAATACATGAAGAGCCAATTTCTTTAAAACCCGGAGGTTACTCAGTTTAGTGCAATTGGTACCCCATTAACTAAGTTTCCCATAAGGTTGTGTGCCTAGAAATTTTAGGCATCAACAAGTACACTTGATTCACTTTCCTCTGAAGCATTTTCTCTTGACATAAGATTTAATATATTAGCATGACATCTAGAAAAACACCCACATAAGTCTTTGGAGCTCAAGCATCCTTTGAAGTATCTTCTCCGCTCTCTATTACTCTTTGTACTTGGAAGATATCATAATATTTCTTTTTAATCTTCCTATAAATGTGTAACTCTCTTTAAATTTTGTGACAAGTGCTATTGTGTATGATAACCACTCCTTCATAGACCTTTTAATGTCTGCATGAGGAATCTTGTTATCTAAATTAAATTCAAAATAAAATTCATATCAATGGGATTAACCACGTTAGTTAACTTGTCTTCAATGAGTAACCTATCAACCTTGATCTTAGTCATGGTATTTGAATCATAAAATCCATGAATATATATTTTTATCGTAAGGCATGGATTGTATTTGTATGAGATATTTTTTTTAAAACACTCCAAACCATCAAAATAATCCTAGAATTAGGTCCCAGAGAAAAATATGGAAAGAGACCCAACAAATAGACATGCAAGAAGACCTCAAAGCCACAAAGAGAACCCAACCAAACCAACCACCTACCACTAAGCCTTATGAACCTCATGAAGTGTTTGAGTCAATAATTGTCTTTTTTTCTAATCTAATTTCCTCCAATCTAAAACAATTCACTCCCTCATTCCATTAGAGTCCCATTTAGCCAAATAATCAAAAAAATTGTTCCATTCCCTAAGAATATGAACAAAGGAAATAGAATCAAATTTTAAGGTAAGATTGAGGATTTTTTTAGCTATCACAACCAATCTCCAAGAAGAGTTTTGAAAATATCTCTCATTGAGAAAAGAGACTAAGATCATAGAATCAATTTCACACACCACCTTCTAACCTAGCTCACAGGATTTATCCAAAGCCTTAAGAATAACCTAAGCTTCTATTTTCTTATTAGGATTCCCCCCCATGAAAATAGAGAAGATAAATTGAGAAGAGCCCTTGCTATCACATCCCACACCACCAATCCTAGTAGAACCTTGGTTACCACAAGCAGATCCATCAGTGTTAGTTTTAAAGAAACCCACTAAAGGGGGACTCCAATCACTTGACTAATCTATCTTCTTTGAAGAAATATATCTAGAATTGGAATGAGAAAGAGAAGCATTGGGTAGGGAGAACTCAAAGAGGATAGAAGTACATGCATATATTGAGGAAAAAGGCTCCCCAAAATCAAACTTGGCCTCAATAGTTTCTTTTAGCATGCCCTTTACCTTATGTCAAATTTGAAGGATCCCCAACCAACACTCTCAAAAGATGTGATGATTTCTCTCCAACCACTAACTCCCAAGCCACCACTAGAAAGGAAGAAGAATAAAGAGGAAGTCCCAAATTCTCCTAGAGAACATGCAAAGATGAAGCTTGCATAAAAGGTTTCCTCCAAAGCTTCCACCAATTATGTCTCCAAATCTCCCTTGAGAAAGAACACTGAAATAAAAAGATGACTAGAATTTTCTTCACTACATCCACAAAGAAAGTAGAGCAATGGGCCATATAAACCTATTTTCATAATATTTTCATAATAAAAAACACTAGAACATATTTCACTTAGGCCATCCAATTTTGTTCCAATTTTTTTCCACCAAGGAGACATTCTTGGATTCCCTTGTTGATTCTCTAGGGCAGTATACCCCTCTGCCACTAAATACTTCCCTTAAGGCTCATTACACCAAGAGAGAAAATTCCTATCCTCTAAAGATCTACAATTCCTCTTAGCAAGAATAGATTCCAAATAATTTTGATCCTCCTGAGAACCATCTTTGGGACAAAAGACTAGAAGATGCCAATGAGAATCTAAAGAACTCCCAAATGAGGTAGTGCATTCAAACTGATACATAGTGGACTACCTTACCACAACAAAGATAGATCACTTAAAGCTTAAAGATGCAGATAAGGGGAAAGAATAAGTGGATGACCATCCCAAGAATCAGTTCAAAAGAATATCACCTTTATGGATGATCCAAAAAATACCATTATTAATGAGGACCTCTCCCCTTTTCATAGTATTCTAAATCATAAAACCCTTTATTGTAACCTCCATTTATGGTATATCCTTCTCATCAACACCTCCCAAATAATTGCATGTAAGATTTTGTTCCCATGAATATTCTAGAAGAGTACACCATCTTGAATATAATTTTGCAACAAGAGCTTAACTATTGAGCTCGGGCTACCTAATACCTAGGCCACCTTTCTCCTTTGGTTTGCACACCTGATCCCAACTTACTAGGCACCACTTGTGATTATCAATATTTCCATCCCATAAAAAATTCTTGGAAAAGATATCATACTCTTTAAGGAAACTCTTTGGCATTGATAAAACAATAAACCTACATGATAGAAGAGCCTGAAGAATATGAGTTAAGAGATATAGTATTCCTATAAAGGATTGCCATAAAAAATTCCAATGATTAACCTTTGACCAAAATTTATTTAGGATCTTCTACCATTAAATCTTCTATAAAGTACTAGAACATAGTGGAATACCCAAATAATCCATAGGAACGCTAACAATTTGGAACCGAAGAATTTTGGAAATTCTATTCTAAATCAACCTAGGAGTATTGAAAAAAATAATGCTAGATTTGTCCTCATTAATGAGTTGACTAGATGTTGCCATATATGTATCCAAAGCTTTCTTGAAGTTAGCTGCCTCATCTATCATGACAAGATCCATTAGATCAGTGTTTCCCACAAACTGGAGGTGAGTCTGAGAAACTAAGCCATGATCTTAACTCCAACCCTATACTAGGCTCATTTCCTTATACCTCTTCATCAACTAACCAAGAGCTTCAACCATTAAAATAAAGAGGTACGAGGAAATAGGGTCTCCTTTCTTGAGGCCCCAAGAAGTAGGAAAGGTAGAAGATAGCAATATTTTAACTAGCATCTAGAAAAAGAAGTCAAAGTCACATAGCTCATAACCCACAAAATCCATTCTAGATGGAAACCAAAATCCAAAAGAATGCATTGAATAAAATACCATTTGACTCTGTCATACACTTTAGACATATCCAATTTAATGGACATCGCCTTTTCCTTGGAAGAGGACATGGAATTAATAGCTTCAACTGCCACCACAATGCCATCTATAATCTGACAACCTTTGTTAAAACCTCCCTTTTATAATTAAATAAAGGAAGCCAAGAAAATTTTTAACCTTTAAGAAATCAACTTAGATATAATATTGAAGGTCACATTACATAGGGTAATAGGCCAAAAAGAATCTAAAGAATTTTCCCCTTATTTTTTAGGAATTAAGGCAAGAAAGGTGGAATTAATAGCCTTGAGCATCTTCTTATTGGTCTGATATTCATGAACCACCTCCAATAAGTCAATTTTAATGATATGCCAAAATTCTTGGAAAAAACTCAATAGGGAAGCCATCTGGTCTAGGATTCTTACCTTTTTTATTTGAAAGATAATATTTTCAAGCTCCTCCAAGGAAACATGCTTCAAAAGGGATTTATTCATCTCACTTGTTACCACAAAAGGAATATAATGTAGAAGAATATCCTCCTCAACTAGAGCTATTTGATGCATTCAAAGACCAATACTCCAAATCGAAGTGTTGATTTTCGCAACCACGACTCAAATATTTAACCTCTTTAAACAAAGAAAAAATATTCACAAAAAAACATATGAACCCAAAATGTTATGAAATTCAAAAATATTTTAAAATTATACAAATGTGCACAAAAAATTCTTGACAAACCACATTTTATAAATTATTTTGAATATGCAAACCTCTTTTATTTATCCTGAAAAAAAATTCAACGGTAGCTCCCACCTTCATCTAAAATAATATAAGACCGCTATATTTTTTTTCTACCAACAATACCATGCTAATTTTCAAGGGAAAAATACCAAACTCATTTTTGAAAACTAGTTCCTCCCAGCCCTTCCTACAACTCTTTCTCCAATTTTTCTCATTTTTGTGAGATTCCTTTCTTCTAAAAATGATAATTTCCTCTCCTACAAAATCCTTCTAATCAATCCTTCCTCCATTTCTGGACATCCCAACTTCTCATTACTCTTCCTCATCCATTTGTTAGGCAATAATTTCATATTATTTTCTAAAAAATGCCTATCTCCACCTCCATCCATCACCTCCACTCTTAGGCATCCAAATTACCATCCTTTATTAATTGATGCAATATTTTAATTTTCAGAGGAGTTACAAGATGCCAAAATTGGTATCACTCTATCCCTAGGCATGGGGCTTAGTGCTGGAATTTCAATTTTGAATAAAATCAATTTCAACACCAAAAATACCAATTTCAATTTAATTGCTCAACCTTACAAAAAAAATGATGTTAAAGGAGCATGAAGAGAAAATAATTTAAAAAATAAATCATGCCTACAAGATATAACCAAAAAATAAAATTAAAAATAACATAAATATCTTTGGTGTATAGGATTTCTCATGCACTCATATGTTCCTACATCAAACAACTTTCGAGAGTAAGGAATAATGTCTCATGGCGATAATGTTTTATGAGTGAATCTCATTAACACTTAAAAACCATATATTTGTTTTGGATCCACCATTCTTCTAAATATTTTTCTAAAATTTCTTCTTCACTTTTCCTTGAACCTTCATGTCTCTCCCTTCTTTCATCCTTCCTCTTTACCTCCCTCTCTTGGCATTTAATCCACTATAATATAGTCTCCACAAAAGTACATTTTTCCATTCCATCTCTTCCTCCCCAGCATTTGAATACAACTTATCATCATATTAATCATAATTTTTTTTACAAAACTTAACCTTTACCACCATAGTATTTGCAACATCTTCACCATGTTTTTCTACATTTGCATAAAAGTCAGCAAGAATTGTATTCACTTCTCCTTCTTATTTACAATCTTTGAAATCCTCATCTTCCTCTATTATCACCATATCATCTGCATTCAAATAAACATATATTTCATCATCAAAAAATTGAAAAAGAATAAAATTACCCATTCTTTCCCTATTGCTACAAATTTTTCTTCCTCTACTATAATTTCTTTGTTTTCTTCATCCTTTGCATTCATCTCCATCTCCTTGGGTTTATTTGTTAAATTTCCCCTTAACCACCTATATGTTCTTTCCATCTCCTCTTTCAATAGGAGATCTTTATCTTCACTAGGTTCTTCATCAAATTTTGGACCCTTAGCATGCAAATATCCTTCTTCAATTCCTACAAACATAAAAATACTAGATATTTAAACATGATCTTCTCTTTTTTCTTCTTCCACTCTTTAATCTTCAACACTTGATTCTTCCATTTTTTCATATTCACACTCTTCCTCTTCTACTACAACATCTTCATCACTACCTATTATATCTTTTCTTTTCTCTTCAACCTCTACCACCATCTCATTCTTGTTCTCCCCCATGTCTTCCAAAAGATATGCTTCTACTACTAGTAACTCATTATCTTCTTGATCTTCATCAAATTTTGGACCTTCCAAGTCCTCTATTACAACTTCTTTTATTTCTTCATTTCCCACACACAAATAATCACTTGCAAGTTTGTTATGAAAACAATAATGGGAATCAACTTCACCCATTTTCTAATCTTCCTCAACTATAGCTTTCTTCTTCATCCCAAAACTTTCCTCAAGGGAATCTATCCCTGCTTCTAATTTCTTAAATTCTGCAATGAGCTTCTTGTCTTTCACTTCTTCCCAATACTCTTCCCAAAATAAAATTCTTATAGGTCTTCTAATGACCCATCTTGTCCTCTTCTTTGGAGAAATATTCAAAGAATCACAAGTCCCTTTGCAATTACAAGTACTCCTTGCAACAATTTATCACAACACACTACCCTCTACCAAACAAAGACTTTGGAAGATGCTTCCCCTACCCACTCTCTCAATGGAGGAACTCTATAACTTCTACCCAGATTTATATCTGCTGGAGGATAGTAGTCATAGATCCTCTTTCATACGTACAACAAACAAACTTTCTCACAACTCTCTCTACAGTTACAAAAAATCCTAATACATCAACACATAGGCAAACAACTTGCTTCATAACCTCCTATAGGTCCTAGTGCATGTTGGACAGTAGGAACACTAAGAGGGGGGTGAATTAGTGTTCCACAATATTTGAATTTCAAGCCAGGATCACAAAACTATCAACAACAATATTTAAACTTTAATGGCATCCACAGCATATAAATAGAAGGAAACATGCAAACACATTAAAGAACACCATAACACCAAGATTTTTATGTGGAAACCCTGTTAGGGGAAAAACCACAGTGGATGTTAGTCCACAATATATACTCTATTAAAAGTATGAACAAAAGGGAATGCACTTGCATTCAAGCACACTGCCTAAAGCTCATTGCTCAAAATAAGAAAGGCTTGTTGCCTTAAAAAAAAATTGGGAATACAAAAAAAGGGTTGAACTGAGAAAATAACATCTCCAAATGCCTGGATTTAGTTCCAATGAAGCTCAGGTAAAATGATCTTTAGCCCTTCTGGCTAACTCTGTTTTCTGCTCTGCACTACTTTACTCTTTTTTCTACCCTTCTGAAACCCTTCTAATACTTGCACACACATCTACTCTACTTTACACACATTCACACACTTTCACACTTCTTCACACACTCAAAATGAATTATT
>VDFB02240854.1:0-24533 GCA_007258455.2 Sequoia sempervirens
TTTAGTCATATATTTAGTCACTACTTTAGTCATATATTTAGTCATTTTTATTTACTGGTTTCCATTAATAAAAAAGATTACTTATCAACTATCTAAAATATTTGCACAATAAAACAACAATGAGAAGGTAAAAATAACTTATTTTATTAATCAAAAAGATATTACATTCAACTGTGTAAGCTTAAAAATGGAATTACAATTTGTTGTCTCAACATAGAAGAACTTGAAAATATTACAATGCATTGCTGAGAGAGAAAATAACTAGCTGAAATCTGCTCCAAAACCTTGCCTTTATGCTATTCAACAGCTTACAAAAGAATAGGAACATGACTGTTCTTTTATATCATAACCTACAGTCCCTTACCCTTGTAATGCTTGTTGATCCTCTAACTGTCATTTGTGCATGGTTGTTCTTTTATATCATAACCTACAGTCCCTTACCCTTGTAATGCATAAGTACATGATACATCTTTGCAAAGGAACTTTCATTCTATAAAGCTCCAATCATCTGTAGGCTGCCCTCATTTTGATTACTATCATCTTATGACCATGTTAATTGTTACTTCATTATTTCTCTTACCATTGAGCTATCCCTTAAAAAAATTGATCATTTACCTCTTCATCTTCATATCTTGCGGGTTTCTTTATATCCAATCATGAATCCTACCAACTGAAGTAAATTTGAGTCATTGTCCATAACTTTCCTACCCGTCAACAACTCCAGAAGAACAATACCATAGCTATAAACATCAGATTTCTCATTAAGCCTTGAGGTTCTTGCATATTCAGGGTCAATATAACCAATAGTACCCATAACATAGGTGGAGGTGTGAGTTTTGGCCGAAAAATGCACTTGGCAATGCCAAATTATGACAAATGTGCTTCGAAGTTGTCATAAAAAAGAATGTTAGATATCTTTACATCCCTGTGAACAATGCATTGGTTATAGTCACGATGAAGATATGCTAATCCTTTTGTAGCACCATAGGCTATCTTTAGATGAGTATCCCAGTCTAATTTAATCTTCTTTGATGTTCCTACACAAAAATTCAAAATGTTTGTTAGGTTCTCCCCAATCTATTTTGATCAGATGGTAGAAATATTGATTGAACTCATATTTCATAAATCTATCATGTTTCTGCATAGCATCATTTGCTCACCATGTAGGATGTCCCAGAGACTTCCATTTACCATGTAGTCATAAAATATAAACAAGAAAAATATAGAACTGAATAGTACTGAATTTTTTTTAAAAAAGAACCTGAAAGAAAGGATGCTGAAGACATTTAGCTGCAGCTGGCACCTGCATTTTCTATACAGCCTCGGCTCTATCTACCTAGTCCAAAACAAAAAGCATGTGAACCAAGTTAGAATCCCCACAAAATCATAAAGGACAAAAAACTTCATATGCTGACAACAACAAAAGTAAATACTAAACAAGAACAAAATTGGAGAAATTGGCTTGGCAAATGAAGGCAGCAGGGTATTTCTAGATTCAAGACTTTTACTTAATGCCGTTGTTAGAAGAAAAAAGAATCATTTATCTACCACCATAGTGAAAAGTTAGAAATTTCATTTGGTTTGTTAAACATGGCCTTTGGTACAACTATTAGAGTTGGTAAGAACCTTCGAGTATGTTCTAATTTTCACATTGCCTCTAAATTCATCCCCAAGATTGTTGCAAGAGAGGATTTTGAGTTTTTGTTTTTGAGCAATCTCCAGGTACACTGCTAGTGAAAGGATCATTAATGAAAAAAGAGATTTCATCTTCAGGTAAGCCTCTTTGGTTTTTCATTTTGAATATATTTTTCCATTTTGGTAAGTATTGTGTTCTTGTGGTAGTCTTTACTATTAAGTTATTAACATTTGGAAAAGAGCATTACCCTCTTATACTTCATTCCTACTCTAAAATTCTATCCCATGTTTTGTTTATGCATTGACTGCAATATCATTGTTTAGTTTAGTAGGAGAAAGATATGTAAATTTCATTCCTTTTACTCTATGTATAGGGATTTTTTTTGTCGAATTCTAAATTTGATAGAGAATCAAAATGTAGTAAAGAAATGACTACAAATCCTATTTTAAATATTTGATCTAACGATCTCATATGATATTCATGATTTTAAAAAGTAGATGGAACTTCTTTCTTTAATAGGCACCTTTCCTCTCAAGATAATGAATTTTCTATACAAAACTATAGTGAACTTGCAAACAACTACAATTCTCGTGGGAGGAAGCAAAAGAATATGGCAATTTAGTAGCAAGAAAGAAATGCAAGGACACACAAATGATGAAATATTTTCTTAACTTAAGAAACAAATTAGAATGCACTTCAGGGAAATCAAACCTATGGGAACTGCACACAAAATTTTTGTGGTATTTGGGTCGTATGTATGTACCTCCTATTGATGGTTTTCATACCCTAATTATGACTGAGGCACATCGGGCTCCCTATTCAACACATCCGGGGGTCAAGAAGATGTATGCTGACCTACGTCTGCTGTATTTTTGGGCTGGCATGAAGAGAGATATTGTGGACTTTGTGGTGAGATGTTTGGAATGTCAGAGAGCTAAGGCAGAAAATCAACATCTTGTAGGCCCTTTACAACCTCATCTCGTTCTTGAATGGAAATGGGATATCATATCGGTGGAATTTATTGTCAGTTTTCCTATCACTTCTCGTCGACATGATGCTATCATGGTCACTGTTGATAGGTTGACCAAGGTGGCACACTTTTCTCCCATCCAATCATCTTACACTGCCTCATTGGTAGCCAAAATATTCATGGAAGACATTGTTCGACTGCACACAATTTCACAAAGGATTATTTCTGACAGAGATCCAGTGTTCACTTCTACATTGTGGACATCCTTGCAGTGTAACTTAGGGATCCAACTGAACTTCAATTCTGCGTACCATCCAGAAATAGATGGAAAAACCATGAGGGTCAACTAGGTTCTTGAGGACATGCTTTGAATGTACGTGATGGATCAACAATCGTGTTGGGAGGACTATTTGCATTTAGTGGAGTTTGCTTACAATAATGGATGTCATAGTTCAATTGGTATGGATCCCTTTCAGACATTGTATGGCCATCCTTGTTGGACCCCATTGAGTTGGGATGGTCTTGAGGATAGAGTTCTACTTGGACCCAAAATGCTTTAGGATATGGAGCAACAAGTGGCTTGCATCAAAGAGCACTTGATAGCAGCGCAGGACAGGCAAAATAAATATGCAGATGCGCATAGGGTCGACTGTCAGTTTTTTGTTGGTGATCGGGTTTTCCTACGAGTGTGTCTGCAAAAGAGTCCAATCTGTTATGGGAAAGGCTCTAATCTCATGCCTCATTTTGTGGGATTGTTTGAGGTGTTGGAGAGAATTGGCCCCGTTGCTTATCGCCTAGCGTTTCCACCTAGTCTATCGTGCATACACGATGTGTTTCATGTTTTTGTACTAAGTCCTTATTATCTAGATGTATCTCACATACTTGATTGGAATGCATTACAGGTCGAGGACGAGCAGCTGACACTCAAGCCCGTGGCTATTCTTCAGCATAGGAGGCTCGCTCTCAGGAGTAGAGAAATTTATTAGGTGCGGGTCTAATGGGACCCTAATGATGAGACTTCAGCGACATGGGAGGATGCATCCCACATTAGAGAGTCTTTTCCTTATTTGTTCACTGGCTTCCAGGAGTAAGCCTAGTTCTAGGGGGGAGGATGTAATTCCTCTCATGTTGTTGTCATTATTCTGATATTCTTTTTATGCTGCATTGTGTACTTGAGACTATGATGGTGATTGTTTCACTAGTTTGACTTGTTGGTTGACAGTTTAGTTTGCTTGGATGATTATGATACTCTCTTTTCTGATGTTGATGATATGATGATACATGGTGTCTGGATTTAACTATTATGTTTATCATCTAGATGTGGTACTATGTTGTTATGCAAATTGGTTTGTAACTCCTTTATATTATTTATGATGATGTGTTTACTGTTGAAGTCTGGTGAGAGAATGGTGTAGCATCGCTCGTTTGCAAGTGCCCTGCTACATTGTGACTTTATCTTATAGTGTGCTTGCAATTGGATATATATATTGCTTGACGTTTGGTTTGATGTAGGATGCAGGTACCGGGTGCTGACTCCAACAGCACTGTCGGGTTTGAGCATGCCCTACAAGCCCAATGGGTATGATGTGGAAACCAGAGTTGACAAGAAAGTACCCATCCTAGTCCGTCACCCCGTCATTGTGTTTGACGATGTCATTTGTTTGTGACCCCGTTTATGTTTTGGTCTCGTTCCGTTCTGAGTCATTTAGTTTTAATTGTTTAATTAATATTGTTCTATTTATTTTTCGTTCAAGTTAATTGGTTAATTAATGTGTTTCAATTATTTGACATGGTCGTTCATTTTTGTTCAAGTATTGTTTGGGTTACCATGTTCGTAAGGTTAACATTGATTTAAATAGAGTATTTAATTAAATTATTAAGTGAGTGATGTTAATTGATTATTAAATTAATTCAAAAATTATAACGATTTGATAATTTATATTATTACTTTGTTAAAGATGAATATATTAATGAGACATTAATTGCATTTATAAACAATGTTTATTTTAAATCTAAATATAATGGATAATATCATTTAAGATAAATTTTTAAATGAGAATTTTAAATGGAAATTGAGAGATAAAGCTAAATCATAAAAAGTAATTAAAAATAAAATTTAAATAAGGAAATATTTCGCATGCACAGGCATGCGTAGTTTCGAACTGTATATGAATTGGTAACTTGTCTTTTTTTTGTGGTTTTTATGATTTATTATCTGATTTTATTTTCAAAAACAAAAGGCAATGTCTTTAATTGAGATTGAAAAAGAAAAGAAAAGAAAGTCATTTTTTTAGTTTTCAAAATCAAGTAATTCTTGGCTTGCTCTATAATAATTCTCTGTAAAAGTTTTAAAAAAATAAGACAACCTTTGAATTGGGAAGAGGTTGTTGTTTGGAGAATGGAGATCGGTCTAGAGGTAGCATAAGAGGTCGTTCTTGATCTTCATCTCCATCAACGAGCTTTGGATTTTAGGTCGGTCCTCGATTTTATTTATATGTATTTCCAAGATTAGTGCTGAAAACCTTTGCTTTCCATGTATTGGCGTATCTCTGTTTCTGTCGTCTTGTTATCCATGCCTTCATTTTCTTTGCAGTCTCCAATATCCAATCTTTGGCATGGGAAAATTCGATGCTTTAATTGTACATTTCCAGTTGTATGGTGAAATTGTAAACCAAATTCTATATATAGTCGATGCATTTGTTCTTTAAACCCTTGTTTGATTTGGTTTCCGTTTAAAAGCTCTGTTGAAGTAGGCAACCTATATATTGTTGATTTTGAAATTCGATATAGCCTTTCTCCCAACACTTTTCTTTACATTCGTTTTGTTGTTTTGATTTGAATGAATGTATTATTCCTGCCATTCGTGAGTTTTGTCAAACATTGGTATAGCAAACTTGATCCCCATGCTACGTGCCCAACGCTGGGTGAGATCCTTTATATACTTGGGTTTTATATACTATTTTTCCAGTGCCATGTTGGAGTATCCAATTTGATTTAAGTTTATTCTTCTTTATGCTTATAGATGTGGGGTTCTTTGATGTCTTCAAGTATGGGAAATGGTTGTTGGGAAGTCTTCTTATGGTGCCAGTTCTTTTCTTGTTCAACCGACCCTTCATGTGTTAACTGGTGTTGAGTATTCGTTTTGTTGTTGCCCTTCATAACATTTGAATGGTGTTTGAAATATATACACTTGCATACTTGTGCTACATCATGCTTTTAGTTCGACCCTTGAAAGCCACTAAGTTTGGTATATACATATATGATCATAGGCATGGAAATAAGTGGGTTCAGTGCATTATTTTTAGTAGACTTCTATTGTTGTGAGTTGCACTGTAGAAGGATTGTTGTGTGTAGTTATTTTTTGTCAAATGTTCCTTGTAATCATGTGGCAGCCAACTCCCTGTTGAGCAACCAATTTGATGTTGGTTCATATATATATGTGTGTGTGTGTTAGCCTATATTTTGTAATTCATTAAAATTTCAATATGCTATTTATAAACAATAGAATCAGTACATTTGATTTTAAACAGTAGTGACTTTTAAAATAGATATAATTACATTTATATATATACGTATAAGCATTTTTAATGACATATATATAGATATATGTGTGTGTGTGTGTGTGTGTGTGTGTGTGTGTATGTATATCTATAGATATGTATAATCATCTATATATATATTTAACATGATTTTAATTAAAAGAAATTTGTTTAAGATACATTTTTTTTTGGTCGGTAACACAAAATTTTATATTACTTAAAAATAAATATTACATCCATTTCAGTTTGATACCTCCTAATTTTTTTTTTATAAAAAGACCGAAAACTAGCACCTTAACATGGAGCCACCAACCAACATCTTTAAACATTGTAATTGTTAATAGTACAAAAAACCACCACCAACGGTCTATGAGCTAACCCCAAACCAAGCTATCGAGAAAGCCTATCAACCTGAGACCCCAAAACCAAAATTTCACTATCAGTAGCAAAAATTAAAAAAAAAGGTAAAAAAATCCCAACGGATCTTACAATCATGAGCACTACCCGAGCCTGACGGTCCTTCACCTAACTCCTTCATTTGCTTCTTCTTCTGGGACCTTCGCTGCTTCTTCGACCGACGTTTGCTCTGACACTTCACTTTCACCGCCTTGCCTTGCACATCCCTTTTGGACTTCTCAATGAACTTGTCGAGTTCCATGATCTCCATAAAAAGCTTAAGAGCCTTCCATCCCAGTATGGCTTCTTCTCAACACCTGAATTTAAAGTTTACTTTTTGCCATCAAATGAATGGCTTAATTCCGGCGCCCCCATAAAGTAACTCCATCTCGTCATCAATAATTCCTTCAGAAATGTCCAGACCTACCCCCGATATCGCCCATTCAAAGATGAAATCCATGTCCACCAAAAAATCCTTGTGAACAATTTTCAGCATCACATTACGCACCAATTCCACCGATTCTCCAAAGTCAAGGCCCCACATCGCAATCAAGGAATACACATCCAGGTTTGTTCGAAGCCTATGCCTTAGAGCACCAAAATCCTTGCCAATTATCATTCGTATGCACTGCACAAGTTGATCATCTTCAATGAGGAATAAGCCCCCTAATCTTTTCGCCGACGCTTCACCAAAAAATAGATTCAAAGCCCTGTGAGATTGAAAAGTAAAGTTAGCCTCCATTTTTCTCTAATAGAACTCCACCTTCATTGCTAGAAAACTGCTGCCAAATGTTTTAGCCACTTTGAAATGTGAGGATATCATCATTGCCTCAACTTTTAAACCATCTTTCACTGCCCACTTCGAATTTATTGCTTCTGGTACTACTAGGCCACCGCTTGAATTCTCTGTCACTTACTAGTCTTATCTAAAATTTGGACCTTGGCTGCCACTCCATGCATTCAATGCAATGTACTACCCTAGTATCACCAAAAATATGTTATATTTACTTCACGAAAATCTTCAAATTTGAAGTCACCAGCCTCGCTAAAAGATAGCGCCCACTTAGATAACACATCCGCTTCGACATTCCCACCACGTCTGATATGACTCACTGAAAAGCTTTCAAAATTAGTTAATTCTTCTCTAATTTGTTCAACCACAAATTGAAGGTGCCATGCATGAATTGATCCATTTATCATTGCTTGCACAACTATCATCGAATCCCCTTCTAAGTGAACCTTTCTGGCACCTAAGTATCTTCCACACTTAATTGCCAACAAAGCCATAAGAGCTTCAGTCGTATTATTCATTCCTTCCAAAAATTTATTTGGTCCTAATGCAACCACATCTCCGTTCTAATCTTGAATGATAAATCCTGCCCCTGAAGGGCCAAGATTTCCCCTTGAGGCCCCATCAAAATTTATCTTCCACCATCCTTCTGAAGTTCTTTCCCAGCAAACCATCCTACAACGCTTCTCAGTTGGATTTACCCAACTCGACCCCTTAACGGGCATGTTAAGATACATATTAATTATTATAGAAAATGTTTATATAGTTTTCTTGATTATTTAAAAGATCTCCAAAGTGGACGTGTAAATAAAATGTTGTGATGAATTAAAAATGTTCTTCCTTAATTTATTTCTTTGAGTGTATTAGAAAATTTAAAAGATTGAATTTACTAATTCTGTTATGGATATACAAATAGTATTGTAGTGGTTTATTTAAAATTTTCTTTAAATTATTACTTTGCTTATGTTAGAAAGATTAAAGGTTGATTTTGTTCTATGGTTCCTTGATGCGGGTTTCTTCCTTGTGTTAATTTTTGAGTTAAGGGACTTTGTGAGATGACTTTTCTATTGTCATGTTTCGAGTTTACATGGGAACCCATAGCATTGAGTTACTCTCAGCTAGGATTTTTATGGGTGGTTGTTGCTATAGGCTTCTAGAGGTGATGGGGAAACTTGTTCATGTTGGAATTCTATGGTTGTATCTTGGTGAATCATTTTGATCTTACTTCTAATTTTGGGCTCATGTGTGGGTTGTACCTTGCACTATGGTTTTTCCTTTTATGTGGCTTTTGGGCGAGAAGGATTATGCCTCACATTTGCATTTGTTTTTCATGATTTTGAGTGTGTTATGAGATTTGGTACACCCCTTCATGTTGTGAGATTTGTTTAAGGGCTATTAGGGAGAGTAGCTCTTCATGGGGGCCAACACACAAAGGGGCAGCCTGGATAACCCATGAAAGAGTTGGTTAAATAAGTGAAAACCTAATAAAATAAACTAGTGGGTTTGGGTGGGAACACATTAACTAAAGATAAGTAAGATACCTCACCCACGCCGTTAGTGCTTTCACAGACTAAGGGTGGGATGAGAAGGCCATGGTTGGCAAGATCACTACCTCGTACTTATGAGAGGCTAGTGGTCCCGCATGAGTCACCCTATGGGGCCGACGCCTAGTGGGAGGCAACCAGGATAACCATAGATGGGGTCCAATGCCTGTTGAGAGGCAACCAAGATAACCCATGATAGGTCCATGCGATGAAACTCTCCCATAGTACCCCTTGTATTGATTTTTTGTGCCTTTGGAAGCAATCATCTTGAAAGTAGTCGTTTTGATGTTTTTGTTAATTATGTTTCTTGTTTGGTTGAGTCTTGTAGTCTTTCCACTTGACTTTTCTTTTCTGAGGGTCTTTCTTGTCAACTCCTAGCATGGGGGGTGGGCCTTTGGGTCTACGTGGTCGGGTGGAACGTGCTTTGCACCCCATTGGGTTCCCAGACAGAGTTTGCAAAGTGCGGAGTTCATGTTGTAGATGATCCGAGCTTCGCCACACTTCAGTTGTACCATGTTCAATTTTTTATTACTCTTGTATTTGATGTATCTTTCTGACTTTGAGTCAGGAAGCATTGATGTGCACATGTAATCTTGAAAATGATGTAATTTCTTATTATCAATGTACTTGTATTTTCTGATTTGATCAATGTAATGTATATATGTATATATTCTCTTGATTATGTGATGTGATTGTATATGGATACTGTTGTGTGGTCTCACAACACACCCCAAGACTGAAAAGACTTGGGGACCCAAGTGAAAAAATATAACTCTTATGGAAGGAGCTAACTAATTGGAAGATCACCAAAAGTGAAGAAAGGAAGAGAAATCTTTGATAAAAGAGTACTTTGTATTGTAAGTGTTTCGTATACCGGGTATCGTAAACACATAAAAGGTGAAAGGTAATGTGAAGTTTAAAGTGAAATGCTTTGGTCCGGTAAGAGTGAGTTTGATAAGAAGGATTCTGGTATAATGGAGTTCCGGTATAACTGAGGTCCAAGAAAGTAAATGGGTAAAGCTGAATACCAGGTACTGGGTTGCAATGTGAAATGAAATGCTAAAATTTTAGATTTGTCTAATGATACCAGTGATCCGGTATATGTACAAGGATTCATGATATGATTTTTGAAAGACGTGTTAATTATGGAATTTTTGTACTAACATTTGAATAATGGTTTTATTTACATGAGATGTTATAATATGTTGTTTTTTAAAAATAAAAAAAGGGATTTAATATATGGAATTTGTGATTGTAGGAGATATCGATTGTGATGCAAAGCTCGAGTATGGACGGTCGGGAAAATTGTACTGGCGAACAAACCTGATGTTATTACCAAGTTCAATGATGCACTTAAGGTGCTCATTCTACAATAGGGTTCATTGCAAAGATGTGCCAGTTACCAGAATACCGGGATGTTGGAGTTCAAACATGTAGTAATAAAGTGTATCTATTTCGGGAGTAATTTATTCCTGGAATGTTCAAATCAAGGAACCTGAGATATAGGAGTTCTACTTCCACCTGATCACTCTATTATAATGGGGATCTCCTCTATATCTTTGTTTGGATAGATTTGTTTGATTTCAAAAGGAATCCTGACAAAGATGAAAAAGTAGAACCTAAAGAGCTTCAACAAGTAATTGGAGTTGAAATTCTCCTATTGGTCAATATTCCATGTGCCTTGATGAGATTGGTCCCTTAGATTTCCTCTCATGTATATGTCTTATCCTATTTGAGCCTTGTGTTCTATAAAAGGCCAGAGGATGCTTCATTTTTATTTTTATTTCAAAATTTGTGGATGTTGGAGGAGCATAATTTTTTTTAGGTTTTATTCTTTTTTCCTATTTTCTAAGCCATTTTCCAGTAAAACCCAGTATGCATGTAGAAATTGGTGATATCAAGCTTTTATGGATAGCTACCTATCTTAGTATCTTTTGCTTGGCTGGGTTTTGTAAGTTAAATAGAACGAAGCGTATGTTGCACAAGTTTAAGGTGCATACATAACCTACTCAATGTCCATAAACGAAACCCTCTCTTTAAAAGATTGCACCGTTTTATACGTAGCTGTGAAGCAATTTGGTGAAGTATAAAGTGATTTTCTCTTTTTTGATTAATTCTTTGGGGCATCCATGGAGAATAACCAGGAGCAACTTTTATTTTTCAATATTTTTTATACTTTGTTTTAGGATAGATGTTTAATATTTTGAAAATGTTCCAAAAAAATATAAATGAATGGAAAGAATTTTGTTGAAAATAATTTATTTTCCATGAAGTTGCTGAATGCTTAATGCTAAATCTACTTAAGTGATAGCAAGGAATTTGTGATGCTTCATGAAATATTATATCAAATATTTTGGTTTCATGATATTCAAATATTTCAATTCAATTCAAAATGTTATCTAAAATGTTCAAAGAATAACCATAGTCCCCCTTGAGATTAACAACAAATGTCACATCATTACTCGAGAGTGACCCTAGTGCAACCATGAACTGGTTATCGGAGACTTGGGATTGAACGAAAGCCAATCTTTGTCCTGTGAATGCAAAATTTACCTTTAGGTTGTCTTTGTTCCATATCTTTCAAGAAGGATAGGCTCTTCATGGTCTTGTCTATGGAGATTTTATTCGAACTGTTTACTATGAGTAAAACTGTTGTCAATAGGAATTGGCGCTAGAAGGAGGGCAGGCTCTGGCACATCTCTCTTGTTTCTTTGATATTTTAGGTTTCATCCTTTGGAATTGGAGAATTATGCTTTGAAATGTTAATCCTAAATTTGGAAAGAAGCTTGTAAATGAGAAATTGAATGCAAGCTAGTTTTCATTATGGAAGTTGGAAAAATTTGTAAAATCTTTAATCAAAAACTGCGTCCTTTGAGTTTGTTTACTTTTGGAAGAGTTTCCGAGTGTAGAATTCATGATACAACTAATCACGGTGAACTTGAGTGCGAATTTTTTTAACTAGGGTAAGTTTGGCCATAAATGGAGCAATTCCGTTAACAAAAGAAGTTTTAACTGCTAAAATATAGGGATTGGTAACGAGAAAAACGTTCTTCCCTAGTGGAGACAAAAATATTAAAAAAATTACCAATAAACCAAAATAGTTAGAAAACTACGATTATTTTATATAAAATTCTAACGCTTTGCAGGGGAATATGTGAGAATGTCGAGATTTGGAGATATTTCATCACAAACAAGGAAAATACATGGATGAATCATCATTCCTTGTATACGTGGAAAATGCAGATAACGAGATAGAGTGAGAAAATTGAGTGAGAAACACGTGTATTGTGCTTCAAGTTGAGAATTCATCAGCTATAAAAAGACATTTTCTTGATTTTTTACAAGATACAAAATATCAAGTTTTTACTTTTTCCCTTTCTGATAGAAATATAAATAGTGATATATTTTGGTCTAACAAAATGCAAAGTGAAGACATGGCCGAAAATATGAAAATTTTCAGAAGAGAAGGAAACAAAAAAATGAATGCAGCTGTTCATGGAAATGGACTAGGGCTAGGAGAAGGTACAATATTGTTGCATTAGACGAAATGTGTGAAATCGGTCTCTAATGAGATCATTTTCATACATTTGAGCCAGATTTTGGGTAAGTACACCTTTGAATTTATGATGTTTAAACGCCAAAAAATTAAGATATTCCATTATTACAGTAGAATATTGAAAATTTTGATATGAGAATTTAAAGACAAATTTGTTGTAATTCATACTAAAATTGTAAAGGAAATAGTTGTAGAAATTGAAATAAATGGTTTCATTAGAGTTAATCTTTTGTGATATTAGAGTTAGGGTAGTTAGGGTTAGTTTAGTTTTAGTTTTTTTATGGGTTTTTCTTTGTGTTTGTTTTTCTTTTCTTGCTTTGTTTTATTTTGTTCTTCTTTTGCTTGGCCTCTGCATTAGCAAATTTTGCTTAAATTTATCTTATGCATGAGAATGAAATTCAAACATTTTGTAAAACTGAATTGGAAATGAAATAATAAAACCATGCACAGTAAAACACATTTAAAAAAAAAGATACCAAAAAGATATATATATATATATGTGTGTGTGTGTGTGTGTGTGTATCATGTATATACATCAGACATCAAAATCCTTGTTCAAAAAATCAAAAAAGGATTCAAAAAGAAAAGTGAGCAAGGTTGCGGACGATAGTATCCATTCAGTCAATTTGGGACACCTCTTCTATTAGGGCTAAATACCCTATGTAGGTGAGTTCCCGGTGAGTTTCAAAGTCTTAGATTTGGAGATCGGTGAGAAAGGGCCGAAGTGGAACCACTTCCCCGTGTTCCATGAATCGAGGAATATCATCCATGGAGGGAATCCCGATGGTCGGATGTGCAACAACTAAGATGGTATCCAGATTCTCCAAGTATTCAGGCTTCACTATCAAGTTGGCAGCAGTGCAAACATCTTCAACAGGTAGCCCAATGTCTAGAAGTGACGCTACAAAGTGAGAAGCTATGTCAGAGTAAAAATAGAAGTAGCGGCTGGATGCAACATATCTTTCCCAAAGGACTAAGCATAAGTTTGGGACAGTGAAACTAGAAGTCCTAATGATAAAGACCTTTTCAAGCCTTTGTGGTGTGATGCTCCCCAAGAAAAAATTATGTCTACGAGAACAACCTAAGAAAATTGGAGTATCCATGGCTAAGAAGCAAATGCAAAAACCTAGAACACAATGGAATTGCATAAAATAAAAAAAGAGAAGGAAAAGAGAAGTGTGGAGAATTCGAGAAGAAATGCATGAATTTATAGAGAGCAGTAAGAAGAGTTGCGGTACATAGTTGCCTCGAGTAATTTTTTTTGGAAATCTATGCAAGGTGGCAACTGAACAATAATCTTCAAAATAAAAGGTTAAATAAAATTAATTCTTTACACATATATGGTGAAATTACTTCAAATTTGAGCAGTACGGAGATTGCAAATCAAGCAAGTTGGAGATTTCAAAATTAATAGTGGTCATTTCAAATATAAAAAGCCATATTAATTATGGAGGTGGTTATGTTATGGGACTGTTGATGGTGTTTTCTGCAGCAACTCAACTCAGAGAATACAATATTCTATCTCTCTTGAAAGGTAATTCTCAACAATAAATCACTGAAGATTACCCCAAGGTCTCTCGGGTGTTAGGTCATAACAATGCATAAAACAACTCAGATAAAATGTGAAATGCTGATAATCACAATCGGACCTTACTACAAGCAAACTGTATCTTTCAATTTATCAGATGATCTTAAATCCTAAATCTAACCAAATAATAAAGAAACAGCAAAAGATAGGGATGCAAGGAAGTGATAAGATCTAAACTACTGAGAGGATAAACAATGTAAATAACATATATCTGGAATGGACCTATCTCAAATAACCAGTTCTTATTCGACCCACAATGCAATCTTACAAGAACGGTGCAATCTTCCAAGGAATTCAGATTTTCAAATCATAGACATGCATCTACAATCGAACTTAAGCACATTGAATATACGGTCCAGGTTGACTTTGCCAGCCTACTATAATCAGATAGTTACTGGGAGTATAGACCAGAGATAGCTACAAACATTCCAAATATGAAATCATAGACATCATTTATCCAATTGAAACTAATCTATTTCTGAATACTAAACCCTAAATCTTCAAGCAATTTAAAAGATGGAACAATAAGAACCATGCACGATGAAATAACACAAAGGATTCCACCAGGAAAACCACAATGTCTCCAATTGTATTAATCACCAAAATCTGCAACAATTCAACTGTTCTGATACAGTATTTGCTTCAAGAAGAGACTAAGAAATTCTAACTATTGCTCTTGCTTATCTCTATTACTGCTTAGCTAACCAATGTCTAACCCTTACAATGAGGCAAGAACGCCTATTTATAGCAAATTCCCCCCAAGACATGTCGGCCCAGCCAAACATTTTACAAAATAATAAAACCGCCAAAACAGGTCGGCCAAGGAAACGAACCAAGGCACACATTAAATGCCATCATCCAAGTCGGCTCTGACACAGTCCCCAAGGAAGTCCGGTCCAATGCATGCCCCATAGTAATAGGGAAGCACAAATCTCAAAATGAGCATTAACTGCCGCTCCCTTTATCCTTCTTCTGTCCGGATGACCCTTGGACCCTCAAGAATATTCCGTCCAGCTCAGCAACAGGTGGCAACGGCAAGACCTTGAGACGACATTTAATTGAGCCTATTTCTTCCTTGGACCGCTCAACAGTCTTGTTCCAATCCTCCTTACTGGCCAAATATTTATCTGTCACCGCCATGTAGGTAGCTGCATCATCAAGTAGGTGGCCGGTGACAGATCCATCAGAATCCGGGGCATAAATTTCATGCCACCATTCCTTCAATTGCTCCAAGCTCAGATATTTGGGAGCCATCTTCTTCCTTCCTGTCATTATCTCAAAGAAGGCGATGCATCCGTCATAAACTGCAGTGAGCTCACCTTCAATTGATTTCTTTCGTTTCTGTATCTTCTTTTGAGCCTTCTGCCTGAGTTGCAGTGCCTCGAACCATTCCCACGGCTCATCCAACCTGGAGGAAGGAAGGATTCCATCCCTAGCTAATTGTTCCCTGCCATGTCCCAGGATAACTTTCAATTTCTGCAACAGGAGGTCTACATCATCCCTATCCTGAGACAGGATATGCTCTAACAATTCCCTAGCCCGGACCGCATCCTTTCCCACAGATAGGATTTCCTTGATAGCATCATCCCCTTTGGTCTGGACACCCATCAGCCAATCTATTTCCGCTTGGGATGAAGCTTTCAATTTCTCAATCCCGGAGATTGTTTCCTTAGGTAGAAAACCCGGAGTAGCAGAAGAAGAAGGGTGGAGAGACTGCAGAGGCTTCATTACCTCTTCCAAACACTTTCTTAACCTTTCATTTTCTCTCTTCAGCTCTCGTTTGGTCTGAGTCTCCTTCTTTAATCTGTCAACAATGACTGCACTAGACCCCTCAAATTCCTCAATATCCTGCTCTAGGGAGGCCGGCCCAAGGTTGATAGTCCGTACATCGTAATCCTGGCCTGAAACATCATCCCTCATCTTATCTGCAGCAGGAGTAGCAACATGGACAACCCGGTTATTCGCTTCATCCCTTTCCACCCGGGAGATGACCTTTGCAGCCTTCTTCTTTTTTCCCTTACCGATCTTAGACAACATCTCATCCCAGTCCAAGGGAGTATCTTCAACAATCACCTGCTTTTTCCGTGCAAGCTCCTTCTCCAACCAATCCGGGGCTACAGGGCCGGTCCAGATTTCTTCTACTCCTATTTCTCCCGGTTCCTCTGTCACCTTCTCTTCTTCTGTGGTTGCCCTATCATCTTCCTTTTCTGGAAGCTGTTCACCTTGATTGGCCCCTTCAAGCCCTAACTCCGGAAGCACCGGTGATGGAGTCCTAGCAGGGATACTTTCCTCCGGCTCAGGTGATCCGCGGCCTCTGCCACTTTCCGGGGAGTCCTCATATTGTACCAAAGGAGAAGTGTACCTTTCCTTTTCTTCAGCCTCCAGCTCTACGGCTTCATCGAAGAGTGCTCCTTCCTTGAATGGTTCTGCCTCCCCGCTAGTTTCATGTTCACCAGGATTTTCTGGCTCAAGTATGAGCGGTGGAGGAGAAACAGACCTAGATGGCTCTTCATCTGGCAGCTTTGGGGAAGAGTCCTTCTATTGTGTAGCATCTTTGGGAGAGGGAGTTCTTGATTTCCTCATGTATACTTTTGTCTTCTCCCCTCCGGAACTCTCCACATCAACAATGGGAGGTTCATCACTTGAAGCAGCCTGACTTTTCTTCGTTGTCCTTGTTGTCCTGGCCTTCTTTGGCGGTGGAGGAGCATCTTCCTTTTCCGCTTTCTCCATCTCCTCCTCATCAGAGGATTTGCTGATTGTCAGAGTCTTCCATCTTCTCTTTCCCTTAGGCTTCCTCTTCGTTTCAGGCTCGCCTCCCTTAGGACCTCTGACTTTGATTTTGAATGGTGAGGTCTTCACAGACTTCCCTTTGGGGTCATCCTCCCCGGATTCCTCAGAAGTTGACATGGGATTGAGATTTCCCATCAAGTCAAAAGTACAAGTCACCTTTGCACTTTCCAATTCCCAAATCTTATGTTTCACCCAAGAAAGAGTGAACTTCATCACAGGAGCCATTAAGTCCTCCAATTCTGTAATCTCGTCCTCATTCCAATCGATATCCCCGACCGACCTGTCCTTTATGGCTTCATAGGCATGGTCCTGAACCAGTTTTCCGTCATCCTCCAGTTGGTCCGGAATCAACTTAACATTGTACTGCCTAATGGCCTCCACAGGTAACCTAGAATATCTTTTCTTCCTCACCTCAAGGTCATCTTTGATACTGACCCAATAGTCCTCCAAGTCATCTTTGTGCCTATACTCCCGGGTAGCCTTCCTCTGAGCCTCTCCAGTTATATCAAAATTCATTCTTTTCGAATGGAAGGAGAATCCATAAGCTACCAATTCCTCCCCTGCGGTGTGAGTTGATTGGATAGAAGGGCATATCTCTCCTACACCAATCCCGAGAGGGAAGTCTCCTCCGAAGCCTGTCTTGTGCTTCTCCTTCTTCACCACCGCATCAAATTCACAGATCTGTCTTACAACCTCCAGCAGCACAATGTGGTCAGTGGGATACCGAGGCAACCTGTAAGGAGCAACTGGGCACCCATCAATCCTGAGGTAAGTGAACGTAGGGAACTGGATTAACCATGCTCCGTAGTTCTTGATTAGTCCTTTGGCTCCATCGGATAATCTAAGGTGCTCAGCATTCTGAAGTGTCCGGGTGATATGCATTGTAAATGCATCATTGGCCCTCTTGTAATCCTTGTGCCTGAGATGCAACTCTGGATACACCTCATAAATTATATCCTGTCCAATTGTTCCCCTCGGATTCAGACCTTTGTAGGGGTAGGAGATGGCCAACACATATACTACATACGAGGACATAGTGAATCTCTTCGCTTCCAACACATTCCTCAACTGTCTGTCAATCTCAGCACTGATGAGCCCTGCCCAGTGATAATTGGTCCCTTGACTAATTTTGGTGATCACATGGACCATCCAACTCTCTAATACCCCTGCACTTCTCAATCCGGCCACCCTGCTTAGAAGTGTGATGGCATCATATACCTCTGACCTGAATTTTACCCTATGCAGCTGCTTGGGCAACTTCGAATGATGGGATTTTGGCTTTTCTAGCCACGAGTTAATTATCTGCTGAGCCTTGACTGGCTCATTCTCATAGTAGGTCCTGGCAGTGTCAATATTCAAGGCACACACTGAAGGAAGGTTCGGCATGCTGAAAGCTTGTGCAATAGAGGCTGGACTGAAGTTGGCCAAGACTCTCCCCTCGGTGCTGACCACTCTGTGCGTATCAAAATCGTATTGTCGGGCGCACTCCAAGATTAATTCATAACACTGCACTGCCAGAGGGAACCCTGCCACATGTACCAATCCGAAATTCATCATCCCCTGCCTCAGGGCTGACTGATCTTTCTCGGCCATTCTCTGTTTGAACTCCTCATACCGCCAAGCACCAACATTAGTATATGATACCTCGGCCCACATAGAAGACACTTTGCTCTCAGGAAGCGGGTTCTTTATGTCCAATCGTAGTCATTCTATCTCAGAGATAGATGAAGCCCCTGCGCCACCCTTGGACTTACCAGCAGTTGCCTTGCTTGATTCATCCTGCATGTCCAAAAATCATCGTTAGTATTCAATTATTGCTCATATTCCAATCCGAAAGGTTAGCACAAAATCATATAAATCAATCAAAATCTATTGCCAAATGCTAATCCTTCGAGATCCGGAGCAATTAGATAGTCCGGGAAAATCACACAAACTGGGAAAATACCGTCGGGGCAGAATTTCAGAGAAATCCGACCCAGACGGATTCCTGCTGCCCAAGCATCATTAGTCAAATAAATCATTAGTGCAGATGGAAAAAACAAAGGATAATCATTGAATTCACTTATTGGCAACAAGAAATAAGCATTAAATGACCGTTCCATTAATCTTATCACCGAAACATTTGAAAGGACACGATCAGACAGAAAATCCAGAAAAATCCGAATGGAACGGATTTTCACGGATGACTTAAAATGCTCTGGAAAAGATCCCAGTCCACAGAACAAACTCAAACCGGGAAAATCCGCGATGACCTCAGAAACCCGAGAAAATGACAAAACATGACCCAAAACCCAAACGACCACGGGATCCTACCCACCTAAGCTCGAATGTTCTCAGAACCAACGATAATCAACGAAACTCAGAGCGTAAAGGACCCCCAAAGTCCCAGAAACTTGCAAAGGACAAATCCCTGTATCAAAACAATGATGCCCTAAATCAAAAATCTCTACCATTAAAACCAGAGCAAGCTTTAGGGTCTAAGTATCGGCTAAGGATTTACCTAAAGCACTCGAATCTTAGGGAAGTCAATAGGATGCAAGGACAAAACCGTTCAAAACAAATGAAATGTTCGTTCTGGGTCCCAACACCGAAGACAAACCCCAACCTCGCATGATATGGCGGATTCCACACTAAAAGAACAAGCAACCAAGCCCAGAACTCCATCTAAAGGATACACATGCAACCACATGGATGGAAAAACTCGTAGGACACGAGTGATAGGGTTTCATCATACAAACGGGTCAAACCCTGACTCTATAAATATGAAATTAAAATCAAGCAAGAGACGACCCAAATCTAATAATACCCAATTGAAAACCTTCAATCACCATGCAAGCAAAATGGAAGGGTAATGACCACATACCATGGATCAAAGCGGAAGAAATTCGAGCTTGAGAAGGCGACCTTCGCAGCAAACACGCCCAAGCAGCGAAAACACCAACACCGGCACCCAAGCAATCCTCACGCGAACAAATTAGGATCGATTCTCAAAACTCAGATAGAAATTCAAAATCGCCAGAGCAAAACAAGGGAGCAATGAAGTTAGAATGGCACTGAAAATGCCCTAAATCCGCCCTTATACCCGTCTGAGCGAAGGTACCTCAACCATTAATGCACGACAAGACACCTCTGACAAGTCCGGAAACCCGAGCTGCAAGCGGAATTTTGGAAAATCCCAGAATGCGCGGAAACACGGATTCCGCGGAAATGCAGAAACCGGGGAAATGAGGAAGGTCGGGATTTTGGTAGAATCCGGGAAAATCCGCCAGGACCAGAAAATCCCGCAGTAAGGCAAAAACCCGGAATCGGAGAATCCTGCCAGAAATAGACAAGGAACCAGGGTCCGGGAAAATCTGCCAGAGTCAGAAAATCCCGGATCCAGGTGAAAACCCGGACCTGGCGAAAAACTCATTTTCAATTAATTCAAACCTCAAGGAAAGGTCAAAGCCAGCAAGACCAACATGTCAAGACCCTAAGATAATAAATCCAATAGAACCAAAGGTCAAAGACACCAAAAAGAGGGTCCCTACTCTAAGTGGGGCGTGTGTGCAAAGCGCACAACCACCGGACTATCTGAGGGGAGAATAGATGCGGTAAGGCAATACACATCATCACCTGCGTAAGTTAGAAGGATAATACATGATGAGCAAGGTGTGCAAATTTAATGCAAAAAGAATGTGATCGTGTTTCAAGGTAATCATGATCTTTTGATCCATTAATGAAGTGCAACGCTGTCTAGTCGAGATAGTTAGCAAAAGTTTTAGAAGTTGCCATAAAATTTAATTAGAAGGGTGGTAACTAATGTTTCTAAATTTAGATTTAAATTTAGTGATTAAGTTGTCTATTGCTAAATTTTAATTTATGCATATTTTCTAACATATAGCGAGCTATAGTTAGTTAGGATTTGGCATAATTAGTGAAATTTAGTTGGAAACACACACTTACAGGGAATCATTAAATAAGTTTTTGGGAAGTAAATTGATGAAGGGATTTACATTGAATGAAAAAACAAAAGGTAACCTTCACTACCACTGTAATTCCCAACCTAATAGCAACGCTTCAATGCTTGCAAGTTGATAGAAGAGCTATTATTGCAATATCAAAAGTGAAAATGAGCTATCATTACGATATATTAAAAAAAATCAACTCTTTAGGCTATCCAAATAACTCTCAGGACTATGGATGCGGCCAGAGCGATAGAGGCCATGTTGGGGGAATTATAGAGATAGCCTTGTGGGGCTGTGATTATGACTGGCTTGTAAGGCTCTATCCCTGGTTGGCTTTGGAGGATTACTATATTATGTAGTTCAATGTTAATGAACTGATTCTTTTTACTAAATTTTGAAAACCGGAATTAATCAGAGCACACATAGATGTTTCCAGTGGAGTTTTAATTTTAATGCCATAATCTAGGTAAAGGTAGAAAGTTATTGTTTTAAAATATGTATAAGTTTTAATTTACAACTGGTGATTTAATTTCAAGTTTGATTTAAATTTGGTTTTATTGGTTGCAAGTTATTGTGTGGTCTCACAACATGCCCTAAGACTGAAAAGACTTGGGGACCCAAGTGAAAAAATATAACTCTTATGGTAGGAGCTAACTAATTGGAAGATCACCGAAAGTGAAGAAAGGAAGAGAAATATTGGGTAAAAAGAGTACTTTGTATTGTAATTGTTTTGTATACCAGGTACCGGGTACCAGAAACACAGAAAAGGCGAAAGGTAATGTGAAGTTTAAAGTGAAAGGCTCTGGTCTGGTAAGAGTGAGTCCGGTAAGAAGGAGTCTGGTATAATGGAGTTCCGGTATAATTGAGGTCCAAGAAAGTAAGTGGGTAAAGTTGAATACTGGGTACCGAGTTGCAATGTGAAATGAAATGTTAAAATTTTAGATTTGTCTAATGATCCTGGTGATCCGGTATATGTATAAGGATTCATGATATGCTTTTTGAAAGACGTGTTAATTATGGAATTTTTGTACTAACATTTGAATAATGGTTTTATTTACATGAGATGTTATAATATGTTGTTTTTTTAAAAATAAAAAAAGGGATTTAATATATGGAATTTGTGATTGTAGGAGATATCGATTGTGATGCAAAGCTCGAGTATGGACGGTCGGGAAAATTGTATTGGCGAACAAACCTGATGTTATTACCAGGTTTGATGATGCACTTAAGGAGCTCATGTTGGAACAGGGTTTGTTGCAAAGATGTGCCAGTTACTGGAATGCCGAGATGCTGGAGTTCAAGCATGTAGTAATAAAGTGTATCTATTCCGGGAGTAATTTATTCCTAGAATGTTCAAATCAAGGAACCTGAGATATAGGAGTTCGATTTCCACCTGATCACTCCATTATAATGGGAAGCTCCTATATATCTTTGCTTGGATAGATTTGTTTGATTTCAGAAGGAATCCTGACAAAGATGAAAAAGTAGAACCCAAAGAGCTTCAATGAGTAATTAGAGTTGACTTCCATTGACTTCAATTGCAATTCTCCTATTGGTCACAATATTCCATGTGCCTTGATGAGATTGGTCCCTTAGATTTCCTCTCATGTAGTTGTCTTATCCTATCTAAGCCTTGTGTTCTATAAAAGGTCGGAGGATGCTTCATTTTTATTTTAAGTTCAGAATTTGTGGATGTCAGAGGAGCATAATTTTTTTAAAAAGTTTTGTTCTTTTTTCCTATTTTCTGAACCATTCTGGCGTAAAACTCTTTATGCACGTAGACATTAATTGATATCAGAGCTTTATGGATAGCTACCTATCTTAGTATCTTTTGTAGCTGGTTTTGTAAGTTCGGCTGAATAAGAGTGTATGTTGTGCCATTTAAGGGTGCATACAGAACCTACTCGGTGTCCATAAACGAAACCCTCTCTTTAAAATCTTGCACTGTTTTATACGTAGTTGTGAAGCAATCCATTGAAATATAAAGCGGTTTGCTCTGTTTTGATTAATTATTTGGGGCATCCATGAGGAGAATATGAGGGCTTTATTTTCAATATTTTTATACTTTGTTTTAGAATAGATGTTTAATATTTTGAAAATGTTCACAAAATATATATATAAATGAATGGAAAGAATTTTGTTGAAAATATTTTATTTTCCATGAAGTTGTTGAATGCTTAATAATGCTAAATCTGTAAGTGATACATTTAAGGAATTTGTGATGTTTCATATTGAAATATTGTATCAAATATTTTGGTTTCATGATATTCAAATATTTCAATTCAATTTGAAATGTTATCTAAAATGTTCAAAGAATAACCATAGTCCCCCTTGAGATTAACAACAAATGTCACATCATTACTCGAGAGTGACCCTAGTGCAACCATGACTTGGTTATCAAAGACTTGGGATTGAACGAATGCCAATCTTTGTCCTCTGAATGCAAAATTTACCTTTAGGTTATCTTTGTTCCATATCTTTCAAGAAGGATAGGCTCTTCATGGTCTTGTCTGTGGAGATTTTATTCGAATTGTTTACTACGAGTAAAACCGTCGTCATCAGATACTTCTCATTTATGTGATGTCATGGATGGATGATTAATGTAATCTTAATTCTTTATTATGGTTTTATGATGTAACATTGGAGTTGCTAAATAAAATTATGGAGTGGGATTATGATTCATAATGTTGTCACATGTACCCCAGAGGATGTAGTTGATAGTGTATTTATATAATTGCATTACATGTGTCATTTATGATCTTCTTATGTTATGTTTTACTTTTAAAAAAAGGTTTGTGCTATAATTGGATAGTTTTAGTTGTCCTTTGGGGTTCACGCGATGGGGCATTACAATGTATCTCAAGGTAGGACTCCTACTTTAAATAAAATGGTGAAAGTTAATGTTGCTATTTCTCGTCATCTAGGATTGCACAAGTGCATAAGGGGAGAGGATACTATGAGAAATACACCTTCGTGTGCAAGCACGCAAAATAAAATAATCAAATGGTTCTTTTTAACTACACCAAAATGAAGTGTTTAGTTTGTATGTAAATTTTAAACCCAAATGAAAGATGACATGTTCAAGCACATTGTCCTTTTTAAACCCAAGATACCTAAATGAGAGTTTGTGTTGTCCTTTTTAATTGCACCAAAAATTAAATGTGGGAGATAGTGTTATTATTTTTAAGCATCAAAATTGAAGTGTGTAACAAACCATGCCAAATTTAATCACTAAAATTGAAATGTGTAACAAACCATGTCAATTTTAATCACCAAAATTGAAGTGTGTAACAAACCATGTCAATTTTAATCACCAAATTTGAAGTGTGTGACAAATCATATCCTTTTTAAGCACCAAATTTGAAGTGTATAAACAAAACTATGTCAATTTTAAGCGCTAAATTTGAAGTGTGTAAACAAAACTATGTCAATTTTAAGCGCCAAATTTGAAGTGTGTAAACAAAACTATGTCAATTTTTAAGCCCCAAAATTGAAGTGTGTAAAAAAAACTATGTCAATTTTGAAGCCCCAAAGTTGAAGTGTGTAAAATAAAACTATGTCAATTTTAAGCCCCAAATTTGAAGTGTGTTAAAACATGTCAATTTTAAGCACTAAAATTAAAGTATGTGAGATAATCCGAAAATGCCACAAGCTGGAAGAAAATGGATTAGTAACATGAAAACCTTGATCTACTAATAAAAACATAAAATAGTACTGTATTCCTTATTATTTTAACATTTTGTTTTTCAATAGTCAATTGTGGCACAAAAAGGCACA
>VDFB02240856.1:0-16379 GCA_007258455.2 Sequoia sempervirens
GTGTTGCCATAAACTTATGTCTTCCTGAACCATCTAATGACTGCCTAAGATGCAATTTTTCAGAAAAATATTTGTTGGACAAGCTGCATGTCTATATGAAGAAAAGTGCTTAATTAATAAAGATATTTTGGAGAAGGAAAATTTACAGTGTCATGTCCCCCAATTGGAGGTGAAGTGATTTAATTAATTTAATTGATTTAAGTTGTCCAAATTAATGATATTTCATTAGGATAGCTTAATTGATTATTTTAATTCTAAGTTACCGGTTCGGTTTTGGGTTCGGGTTCGGGTTCGAGAACCTGATTCGCAGGCTTGGTAAAAAAAAATTTTGGGGGTTGGGTTCGTTTTGGGTTCAATAATACGAAACATATAAAAATCGAAATATATATTTTGGCGTAATTAAGTTCCCAGAATACACCACCATATTAATAGTCAAATGGCATAGCAAAAAATACACTTACTTGCTTTATATAAATAATCATGATGAGATTCATTTTAGCCAAATTTTATCGGCTTCCTCTTCGGAAACATAAGTTTGAGGGGAGAAGTATGTATCAAATTTTTAGGATCCTAAAACATGTTGTGCATTTGGAGCAGAACATCAAAAGTAGGTATGCACAACTTGCCTAACCTTCATTTTAAGTCCTAGCTGTGGGTTCCTCTCTCTTTCTTAGGTCTGTTTCTTAGCTTCAATTGGCAAAAATTTGTAAGAGACAGTGTTTTATGAGATTATTCCTAAGAGATCTATACTCATTTAGGTAGTCCAAATAGCTCTGTCCTACATTCTTCTGTCCCTATGACCATCTAGGTCTTCTGCTCTATCCAAAATTTAGGCATCAGGGGTCTAGTTACTGATCCTATTATTGTTTTGGTATTATTATTATTGCTGTTGTTTGCAGAGTTAATTGCATCACTGTTCATATTTTCAACATTTGTGTCAATAGCTTGGTCAACTGCTGCTGTCCCTGTATAAGTGCATTTAGTTGCTGCTCTATATTAATGTCCTGATTGCATTGAAAAAGAAGCATTATATTGCATTCCATTTCTATTCTAGTCATACCATTGCATTGAAAAGTCAGATATACATTTGCATTGCTTAAAGTACATTGATAAGTCATTAGAAATCAACTATTGCATATTCAGCATCATCCAAAGATCAGAAAATACAAAAAGAAACATCAAACAACAGCTGGTCAAGTTGCATTAGAAGTGTTTGATAGAATGTCCAAGGCAGCAAACTGAAAATTTACATCAAAATTAGCTAGGGACATTATAGTGGTATCAGAGCTATCGAACCTGCCAACCTGTTGGGTGGATTGATCATTGTTTTAGCAAATCAATAGCAGATCAGAATTTCAGATGGCTACTTCTAGCAATTTAGAGGAAGTTGTGTTGGAAGCATTTATTCAACATCAGGACAAAATGATGAAAAGAATGGAATTATAGAATAAAGAATGGGAAAAAGGATTGGGAAAGTTGAAAGAAGAAAAAAGGGCCATCAAGTTCGTGAGTGAAAAGTTGAAAATCGTACCACAGATTAAAGCAGCTCTTCTTAACATTTTAGAAGAGGCTGAAAGTTGTTTGTGTAAGGTTGGAAAGGCACCTTCTCAAGCAATGTGTGAAGATATGGTCCCTTTGATACACTCTTTGGGTAAACCAGAACTTTTGCAACATCAAGATGAGGAGGTTAGACTTGTAGTTGTCACTTGTATCAGTGAAATCATGAGGATTATAGCTCCACAAGAACCTTATGAAAGTGGCAAGATGAGATAGGTTATGCAGTTGATGGTTGATAGCTTTCAGGGGATACATGATGTCAAAAGCCCTTCTTTTAATAAGTGGGTTAAGATTCTAGCATCAATGAAAAAGCTACGGCCATGTGTTGTCATTTGTGATTATGATGGTCTTATCCTTCAGTTATTCAATCGCTTCGAGAAGACAAGTATGTTCACTAACTTGTCCCTACTCCTTGATAAAGATGATGATGTTTGCATGCAGCTACAATCAGATTTGTTAGCCATTTCGAGAAGAGAATTGCATGTGTCATCTGCAACATATGATCTCGCAAGAAGATTGGTTGAGCAGAAAAGTGATAAGTTCAAGGAACAACTAACTATAGGAGAACTAATTTCATTTGGTTTACAAGTTCCATCTCTACTTGAAGAAAACAACCCATCATCCAATGAAGCAACTGAATTGGATGATGAGTACATCGAACAGCCTAAGCCCTCTTGTATTGAGACACCTAATCAAGGCATTCAGGATATTTCTACTGATGGAATTAGTGTTGTCTTAATTCCAAATCAGAACGAGTGTTTGCAGGACTTGGTAAAAGATGGGTGCATCATTCTTGATCTTGAGAGGTATATGATTGAGTTGCCGATTGATTTCAATCTATGGGTTGGAATTAGACATGTTGGCAACAGTATTCTAGCGCCATCCTCTTGGGTATTACCTCCTACTTCGTCGATTGATGGTTTGTCCTCCTTTGTTGGTTGGAGATCTGTCAGGTGACACTTTTAGGGTAGCAATTGTTGGTATGGAGAGGAGTGATTAGGATGGTCACTTTGGAGTTAGACGATGGAGAGATGATGAGTTCTTCTCATCTTTGGGCAGCATAGATACTATTTGCTCCATCATGGAGGTATGTGCAAGATCATGATGGGCCAAAAAGTGGCAATATGATGAGTATGTGTAGGGTATGTGGCTGATTGTTTTTTCTTTACCCAAAATTGATGAAACGGAAAGGGTTTTAAAGGAGATTCTTAGTTTTCCACCAATATAAATTATGCTTTACTTTGAATTTAATAAATAATTATTATTCATTTTCTATTTGAATTACGACTAAAGTCCTGATTGATAAGCTGATTGAAAAACATCTATAGCTTTCAAACGGTATCACATTTTTTGAATTTGAAACATGCGTCACATTATCTGCTTCGCATACTATAGGATTAATATATATATATATATATATATTGAATTTCATGAAGTTTGGTAAAATTTAAAGGTGGATTAGACATCACGAGTTTTATAACAAAAGTTGTAATAAAATTCATAAATTCATTGTTTGCATGGAAAAAAATTAAAAAAATAATAAAATCCACATCAAGACATGGAGTCCTCTACTTGCTATCTAAAATATTATCATTTTATTGGCTTTAGGGTAGTCAGAGATAGACACCTAAAAGCTAGCATTTTTCACGAAATTTAAATTTTCTGATTACTCTGCATTGAAATTTCAAATTTTCACCAAATAGATTTTTTTTCTTAAATAAACCTAGTGGTTTAGAAACTACATTCAATTTGTTACATATTCTATTCTTTCATATTTTTGAAATAATATAGATAACTTATTCAAAATTTTATGTCAAGTTGCCTAACTCTAATTTTTCTGAATTTTTCGCCACTTAAGGGCCTGTTTTTTCCATTATGATCCTGCACATAACCATGGACTTGATGCACATGATACAGGGTGTTGTTTTGATTGATGCCAGTAGCTTGACAGATGTTGGTGTATCTTTTTATGCACCTATGTTGGGCATCTTTCACGTCTGCAGGAGACCACTCATTGTGGATTGGTTTGTTGATGATACCGACACTTCAGCCTTGGTTGCAGATTCAGGCTTCATGGCAGATTTGAGCACAAGGCTTTGCATTGACAATTTTGAGATTGACATTGATCAATCTTTTCAGAAGAAGATGATTTCTTCCATGTTGGATTCAGATATTGTTCCAGTCCCTTTCCAAGTAGTAGATGACATACATGAGGGAACTATTCTCACTCCTGAAAGCAAATCAAGACACTTGCAGTTGTTTTCAGATAGAGGATTTGTTGACAGGGCTACAAAGGGGAAAAATGATGTGGCGAGATCAACTCATCCTGTTATGAGTTGTGAGTCTTCTTTTGATAATGGTAGAATAGGATGGAGTATACACAACTACTCTGGTTGTCCATTGGTGCAGTCAGGGGAGTTTCATCATGATTGCATCATGAGGTGTGCTCATCAATTCCCTTTCAGCCTACATGTACATGATTTGATGATGACATTGATGACATAGAGAAATGGGTTGAATAAGAAGAGTTTGGATTCACTCTGGTCTGACATACTTCAAAATTCAGGTGATGAGTCCAAGTTGTTCTCGCCAGAGGTTTGGATCGATTGGACTCTAGGGGGAATTAGAGTGGCACAATGGAAGTCAGTCGATGTTGAGGATGATGGACTTCTAGTTTATCCATGGGATCCAGGTATGATATCTGAGATCTATCAGCACAGTACTTGGAGTTGGTATGATGGGGTTGATTTACAGAGTTGGGATCCAAGAATTCCATTGTTGGTTGATTGGTTTCATTGGTTGACAAAGTTTGACAGCCTTTTGGGTTCTAATTGCATACAAAGGTTAAGGGATTGCACATGTTGCAGGATCATTTGGGATCCAAGTGGTTGGTGGACAGGTAATTTGATTCTCCATTCGATCTTTAGGTGTTGTGGCAGTTGAGTTGGTTTGGCAGTTGCGGATTGCTTGAGGGCAAGCAATCTTTGGAAATGGAGGACTGTCATGTCCCCGAATTGGAGGTGAAGTGATTTAATTAAATTTAATTGATTAAGTTGTCCAAATTAATGATATTTCATAAGGATAGATTAATTGATTATTTTAATTAATTTATGAAGTTATTCCAATAAATTAATATCTTAAGGATGCCTTTATATTTCATTAATTTAATAAAGTGACTAAACAAAATAATAAATCATAGTCACTTAAGTGAATAAAATAATATTTTATTCTAGAAGCTTCATGGAGGTGAATGAGAATTCACAAGCTATTATGATCATGTCTTGGATTATTTCTATTTCTCATACCTGCGTGGTATAAGATGAGGCTTGCAAATTGCCTAAGGGTTTGAAGACTCGTACTGGTTTCGGCTGTGAAAGATCAATCCTAGCTAGAGTGTTGAGAAATCCATCCAGGGTTTCTACAGGTGCTTCATTGGAGACATTTAACAGGTGCAATAGCTGATGTATTATTGCCCTAGCTGAATTGGTGTGACAGCTGGTTTATTATCACATCCTCATCATTGCAGCAGTTGGATTATTGTTGCAATCACTTGAGAGGAATTTACTTGCAGCAGCTGAGGTATTGTTGTAAGCATCACTTCACTGGAGGAAGGAAAGTTGTTGATTCGATTATACAAACTTAATGGTCTTTAACCAAGTTTGTGGAGTTTGGAAGAAGTCTGATTGTTTTATTGAAAATCTAGTTTCAGCCATTTTTGCATTATCTGATATTGCAACATTTAGAGACTTTGAGGAATTCAATCTTATCAAATAGATTGACCTGCTAGATAAGGACAAGTTGAAGTCAAAGATCGAACTATATGAGGAGTAGGTCGTAATTAATAGAAACCATCGAAGGGGACAAATATGGTTGAAAAGGATGATTTCAAATATTCTAAAGATTGTTTCGGCGAACAAGAAAAGACAAATTGAATTTGAGAATATTAAAATCAGAAGAAGACAAGTTGTGTTAGAGTCAAAGCTGGAGATTTAAATAAAGAAAAAATTGGAGACTGTCGTCACAAACTGTAGGTGATATGAATTGGAGATATACAAAAACGTGGTTGTCTAAGGATAGACGCAATCAGATGAGACAAGCATTTAAATTCCAGAAAAAGACATGTCTTCCAGAGAGGGGTGCAATCCACATTTTGTTTGCTAGCAAGATTGTAGTCACCATTGGAGCTTGTAGGTGTCGTTTATGAGTTTGGAAGTTGGGTGCTCCAACAGAAAAGAGAATCATCTTGCTTGGTGTTGTTGTCATTGCTCTTTTTCATTGTTGGGTTATTCCTTCAAGACGTCACTTTCAGGTTCATGTTTAGAGTTAGGAATTTTATATTGTAATAGTCTTTTTCATTGTATTAAGTGCTGCTCTGTAAGTAGAGAAAGCACTGTCATATGCAACGTCTCTATATTGGCATACTATCACATAAGCTGGCCTTGTAGGAGTCATTTCTCATTGAGTCTGCATTGTTGTCATAAATACATCATCTGGTGTATTGTATGTCAATCAACATTGAAGAATGGTTATAATCAGACTGAAGATCAAATAGGCAAGATTAAGGAGTTTTGGGAAAATGCATACCGACTGTTTGACTTAATGTCTTTTAGACTGTAGCTATAAATGCATGAGCAAATTATCTGATTGCATTGAAAAAGAAGCATTATATTGCATTGCATTTTTATTCCAGTCATACCATTGCATTGAAAAGTCAGATATACATTTGCATTGCTTGAAGTACACTGATAAGTCATTAGGAATCAACTATTGCATATTCAGCATCATCCAAAGATCAAAAAATACAAAAAGAAACATCAAACAGCAACTGGTCAAGTGTGCATCAGAAGTGTTTGACAGAATGTCCAAGGCAGCAAACAGAAAATTTACATCAGAATTAGCTAGGGACATTACATACATCCTCGAGATAAAGTAAAAGGATAAGATAACATCTTAATTCCACCAACTCGCTAATCAACGTGAATCAATTGAGAATAAAGTGAATGCATGACCTTGTTAAGTAGTCTTCCAGACTTGTGGGAGAATCTAATAGTGGTAATAAGTGCTCATGCTAAAAATAATCAACTCAAGTTTGATGATATTGTGGCCCAAGTTCTTCTAGAAGAGAGGGATGGAACGCTGAAGTCTCAATAAATTGTTATTCTAAGAGAAAGATGAAAGACCAAGTGGAAACAATAGATCTAATTCAAGAGGAAGATCTTCTTGTAGAGGAAGGAGATTTTTTATTGGAAGTTCCACCAAGGGGGCATGCTACAAAGGAATGCAAGTTTCAAAAGTTATTGGAAAGCTGTTCTTCAGTGATGACTTCAACTGTAATATTGCAGGTATTGGACCAGCAAATACAATCATCATATGAAAATTGTGAGAATTGATACATGGTGTGTTAATTTTCACGGCTATAAAAGTTCGTAAACTGTATAAGTTAACTGCAACAATCAAGTGACAGTGTGTTTCTTATATGGAGGTATTCAACAAAGACTTCAAGATCACCAAGTCTTATGGTTTAGCATCACTAGTTTGGGCATAGTGATGAATGCAGATTGCAAACATTGAGCAACAAGGACATCTTGAGAGGCTCCAAAAGAGGTAAGAATGATTATCTAGAATATCATGAGATTTGTGTCTTTGAGAAGCACACGAGTAATTTTTTCTTTAAGTGGACAAAGTGCCCAAGGAATTCTTGATTGGGTTCATCCTGATATATCTGTACCTTAGAGGTTGTATTCCTAGGAAGTGCCACATATTTTACCATCTTTATTAATAATCACTCTTGAAAATATTGGGTATACTTTTCGAAGAGGAAGACTAATATATCAAAGGATTTTTAAGAAGTTTTTGACTCTATTGGAAAGGAAAACATAAATGAAGTTAAACACCCTAAGAAGTGATAAAGAAGAAACACATTATTTTAAAGAATTTGATCAGTTCTACGGCTATCAAATGTGTGGCATCACAAAGAAAAATTATACCCACACAACTCTCAACTGAATGGAATTGCTTAAAGGCAGGGAAACACGGGGACGTGTCCCTTGGTCTGTTGCCCACCGTACTAGTACCGAGGACATCTCGGGGACGAGGGATGCTTGGGGGTGGCTGTCAAGCGTCCCCAAAAAGTTTCCTTTTTTTGGGGACATCCCCAAATTGAGGAAACAGTTCAGAAACGGCTGGGGGACAGTCAGGGGACGACCAGCTGTCCCTCAACCATACCAGGGATGGCCGACCGTCCCCTTTTTTCCAGCAACAATTTAACACAAAAAAAAGCCAAATTTAAAATTTCTTTTTTTTTAATGCTTTTGTTTATGGACCCCATGCCCTCCCAACCCTAATATGGCAACTTAAAACTTCTTTTTACCTTCATTTGACCTCATTTTAACTTGCCAAAAAAAATTGCAGCCAAGAGCAAAGTGAGAAGAGAAAGATGATGGTTTGAAGGAGCTGTTGGAGAAGAAAAAACAGCATTTATAAGGCAATAAGGAGAGCATTAAGGCATAAACCATCAAGAAAAGTGAAAGAGGTAAGTTATTCTTCCATTATTTAAATTCTTTTTTTTTTCCATTTTTTTGTAAGTTTAAATGATGAAATATATGATTTTTTGTTTTTTTTTTTAATTTTCAGTTTGCAAAAACCAAAAATAAAATAAAATGAGCAGCAGTAGTGAAGATAGTGGGCATGTTGAGAGGGGAGAAGAAACCCAATCAATTGAAAAGGGGCAGCTTCAAACAAACCCATATGATATCCCTTCTGAAGATTTGAAAAAAATATGCAAAAGGCCCTTTTAATCCTAGAAAACCTCTTCTTCAATTACAATCACGTATAGACCAAGGCAAAGGGAAAAACACAGTGGGTAGTAGATTGTGGCTATGGCACATTTGCAAAGATAAATTTTATGGGAGATACACAAGAGTCTATTCTCATCTATTGGGTTTTGTAGGCCATGGGGTCAAGGCTTGTCCAAATAGAAAAGATTTTGAGAGGGTCGAGTGTTGTAGATTGCACATGGAGGCCAAAGGAAAGCCTATGGAGCAGCCAATGCAAACTCAATCCACACATTCAGCCTCACCTATTCCCTCTATGCTTGGTAGTCCTAGTGTTGGTAGTGGTAGTAGTGGTGCGGGTGGCGTTCATATTTCCACAAGAGGGAATAGGAAGGCTAGTACTTCTAGAGAGTAGCAAAATACGGTTGCAAGTGTGTTCAATGTGCAAGCACGAGATGTGGCAAAGTCCATTGCCAAATTTTTCTATGCCCATGCCATCCCATTCCATGTAGCACGTTCTTCCTACTTCAAACAAATGTTTGGAGATGTAGCAACTGTTGGTACCTCATTCGTCCCCCTTGGAGAAAATAAATTACGCACTACACTCCTTGACAAAGAATATTCTAAGGTGGGTGTGGTGATGGAGGACATGAGACAGTATTGGATTAGGATAGGATGCTCTATTATCATGGATGGGTGGACCGATATTAGACAACGACCACTTATAAACATCATAGTCACATGTTCAGCTGGTTCATATTTCCTTAGAGCCATTGATTGTTCTGGGAAGCGCAAGGATGCAGAATTCCAATTTAATATTTTGAAAGAGGCTATAGAGGAGGTTGGGGTAGCCAATGTTGTGCAGGTGGTTACTGATTTAGCACGTGTGTGCAAATTAGCAGGTTTGATGGTTGAGAGTGCTTATAAGCACATCTTTTGGACCCCTTGTTGTGTTCATGCGTTGAACAATGCATTGAAAGACATAGGGAAGATAGATTGGGTGCACCAAGTGGATGTGGAGGCTAGAGACATTCAGATTTTATTTGCAACCATCACACCTCACTTGCCCTCTTTAGGAAATTTTTTGGAAGGAATTTTTCAAGCCTGTAGCGACAAGGTATGCCAACTACTTTATTTTGTTAGAGAGGATGCTTGAGGTCCAGGAGGCTCTACAATAGATGATGGTTAATTCAGAGTGGAATAGATGGTCTATGGCAAGCACTATAGAAGGGAGAAGCATCAAACAAAAAATTCTTGATGATACTTGGTGGTCCAATGTGAGGTAAAAAAATTGTTAATTTGTTATTGATTGCTGATTTTATAAAAAAATATTAAAATATGATTTTATTATTAATATTTTTTGATTTCTCGTCTTTTTCAAATTTTTGTTTGCAGATATATTTACTCCATCATTTCACCAACTGTGGATGTCATTAGATATGCTGATACAGACTCTCCAAGTCTTGGAGAGATTTATGAAACATTTGACTCCATGATTGGGAGAATGAAGAAAGCAATTTCTAATAGGGATCCTAATTCAGGATTATATGAGTAAAAAACTAAGCCCATTGTGACACGGCGGTGGAACACTCTGAACACCCCGCTTCATATGGTAGCCTTTGCTCTTAATCCCAAATGGTATGTACCAAGACTTGATAGGATGCCTCCTTGTGATGACAATGAGGTGAAAGAAGGGTTTATGAGGGCCCTTGCAAAAATGTATTCAGTTAAGGAGGTGAGTCTAGTTCGTGCACAATTCACTGACTTTGTTAATCTTCATGGTCCAACATTCAACAAACTAGAGGCCAAGGTAGATAGAACTACAATAGCTCAAAGGGATCCTATTGGATGGTGGTCATGGCATGGGAAGGATGCACCACAATTGAGGACGCTTGCTATTTGCCTTATGTCATAGGTAATACATTAGATTAACATAATTTGATTTAGATTAGTGTTGAACATTTATATAATCATAATTTAAATTGAATGTCCTAATTAGTAAATTACTAATTTAGTTTTTGTCTCCTCTCACAGGTTGTTAGTTCCTCTGTTGCAAAGAGGAATTGGTCAACATACAACTTTATTAACTCTATCAAGAGGAATAGGCTAACCTATAGACGAGAAAAGAAATTAGTGGCTATGCATAGTGCTCTATGACTTCAGGGTCGTCAGACTCCTGAGTATAGATAAACTCTAGCATTACGGTGGGATGTTGATCCAGAGGACGTCGCGCAAATTGATGAGGAGAGACATGAGGGATTGGTTGGAGTTCCATTAGATGAGCCAGCCTCTCATACTCATAGTGACAGTGACTCAGACTATGAGTTTGATTTTGATGCAATGTTGGCAGATGCCGAGCAGAGGCAACCATCATACTTTCTATTACTATGTTTGGACACTTGTGACTTTGTCATTTTGACATTTGTAGCGCAAAATTGTAGCCTTTGGGCATTTTATTATTTTATATCATATGCACATTGACTGTTTGACATGAATTATGGTCCATGGAAGCAATTAGGTAGTTGTAGTATTAATTTGTTTGACTCTATGATGCATATGTCAGTATGATTGGTGATTAAATTTGCAACTTTACGAATGTTCATTGTTATGATCATCGTTACTCATATGAATATCTGAAATTTCCTTATATTTTTAAAATTTATCCCTCTCTCTCTCTCTCTCAAATGGGGAGCCCCAATAATTTGCTAGTTTTTAGGGTTTTGTTTTCACAATGGTTTCATGAGGTCACTACTTTGAGAGTTTCAAGTCAGTCTTTTGAGAGTCATCCAAGCCAAGTTGAGAATCAATGCCTAAATCAGTACCTAAACGTCATGGAAGGACTTAGAAGGTCCGAGAGACAAGGATCGCCTGTGCTTTGGGCCAATTCTAACACTTCCTACTTTTTAGGGAATCTGCTTTTTTGCTTTTTGCTTTTTCATTTTTGGCATTTTTGGACCAAACAGGGTGCCCTATTTTTTAGGGATTTTGCTTTTTCTATTTTTAGAAAGTCAACCCTGGTCAGCGAGTCAACATTTCCATTTTTATAACCAAAATCAGCCAAAAGAATCAAAAAATCATTGAAAAATCGAAGTAAAAATCGAAAAATCAAGAAAAGCATGGAAAATCAAGTTAAAAATCTAGAAAAATCAATGCAAAAATCATGAAAATCAGACCTCCAGAGTGAGAAAATCAACCAAAAATCAACCAAAAGGCATGCAATTCATGGAGAAATTCGCCCATGGACAAATGGCAAGAAGTTTTCAAAGTCCGCCATGCCTTGGATGAGGCAATGGCAAAGACATCTTTAAGTCCGCCCTTGCACTTAGAGAGGATGGCATAGAGGTTGGAAAGTCCACCCCAGTATGATGAGAAAATGGCAAGACTTTTGGCAAGTCTACCCTTGCCTTGGTGATGAAATGGCAAAGCATGGAAGAAGTCCGCCCTTGCCATGGAGATGGGAGATGGCACAAAAATTTGCAAGTCCGCCATGAAATGGCAAGGCCTAAGGCAAGTCCTCCCAAGCCTTAGAAAAGGAATGGCGAGACATCCTCCAAGTCCGCCCCTCAATTGGCAAAGCCAACATGAAGTCCGCCCCAGCCTTAGTGATAAATGGCAAGACATTAATGAAGTCTGCCTAGACCTTGGCAAAGGAGTTAGAAAGTCCGCCTAGCCTGGGAAGAGAAAGGAAATTCAAAATTCGCCTAAATATAGAAGCCTAAGAGGAGAGAAAATGAAAATTTGGCTAAGTCTAGAGGTCCAAGAAGAGGAAAGAAGTAGCTGCAAATATAGAACTTGCTCAAAAGAGACAGAGGATGGAGCCATCTCGTTCCGCGGCGTCTAGAAACATTGATGAGCTAGTAGCTATTGCGGACAAATCCTTGGCTGAGATGATGAGACCTTCTACAGTTCAGGAAAAGAATAATGAGCCGAACCAGTTGGATGACGATGAGCCCCCATCTCCCACGGGCACAGAAGTACTGGGGACGGAAGATGAAGTGGATGTCCAAAATGATGAATTCCAAGAGGGGATGATTTCCACTCTCAAAGGAGTTTTGGATGTACCAAGTGTAGAAAATGTTCAGGAAGAAGATAGTATCAGACTATTAGGCCTTTTCACATGGCTTCTCCTTGATAGGGACCCTCGGGTTGCTTACACTGGTTTTTAGGGTTTTGTCTCCTTGCAACGGTTTCGTGAGATCACCTTGTTAAGAGTTTCAAGCCAGTTTGCCGAGAGTTACCCGAGCCAAGTTAGTAATTCATGCTTGAATTAGTGCGTAGACGTCATGGAAGCGCTCAGAAGGCCCAGGAGATGAAGATCGACTGTGAATTCGGCCAATTCTGAGACTTCCTACTTTTTAGGAAATTTTGCTTTTTCAATTTTTCATTTTCGGCATATTTGGACCAAACAACGTTCCCTATTTTTTAGGGTTTACTTTTATTTTTAGAAAGTTTCTATTTTTAAATTTCTGTTTAAGAAGATTGATTTCCAAAAATACACTCAAAAGTCCAAAAAAATCGAAAAATCACTCAGAAAATCAAAGAGAAAATTTAAAAAATTATTGAAAATCTGGAAAAAACAAGTCAAAAAGCATGAAAAATCAGACCAGATTCTGGAAAAATCAGTCAAAACCAGTCAGATCTGAGGTCGAAATCACAGAAAATCAACTCAAAAAGATGAGATTTATGAAATAAATGGCTGTCTGAAATTCGCCATGAGAAAGGTCCTTGAAATGTCAAGAGGAAGAAGGTATGAAGGTCAAGACTAAGATGAAATCCATCAAGCACATATCCTAACACCTTAAGAAGTCAACCATACACTTGAGAGAAGTGCCAAAAAGTTTTGAGGTAAGCCTTACTTACATCCTAGAAGCTTCTAAAGTCTGCTTAGCAACAAGAGGATGGCTAAGAGTTGGGAAAGTCCGCCTTGGCTTTGGCAAGGCATGTTCAAAGTCCGCCTAACCTTGTGGTGAGATGTCTAAACACTTTGGAAGTCCGCCATGCTTGTGGAAGATGCCTTGGAAAGTCCGCCTAGGCATGTGGAAGAAGAAAAATTGAAAATTTTACTAAGTATTGGTGCCTAGCAAGGAAAATTTCGAAAATTTTTACTGATGTGAAACCTAAAAAGAAAGTGGAGAATCATTTCAAAGGATAAAATGTTAAGACAAATGCTAAGATCCTTGATCCGCCCCCTAGAAAAGAGGAGACGTCCAGATACTTGTCAAGATGCTAATGAAGTCCGCCATACACTTGGAAGGGGTTAGCAAGGTGTCAAAGAAGTCCGCCATACTTGTCCAAGGTGCTAAGGAAGTCCGCCTAAGCACATGAAGAGGAAAAAGAATGATTTTGCTAAGTGTTGGTGCCTAGTCCAAGGAAAAATTCGAATATTTGCCTAAGTATAGAGGCTAAAAGATGAAAAATGGAGATTTTGGCTAAGTATCATGACATTTTCGAGAAGCTAAGTGCTAAGTTTGAAAGGACAAGTGCTAAAGAAGTTAGGCTATGGCAAGAAATAAAATGAAGTGTGCCTAGCACAAAGGTGGAAGAGAAATTAAAATTGCCTAAGTATGGGTGTTTGGAGGAAATGTTAAGAAATTGACGGCTGGAGAATACTGACAAGGAGAAAGGAAGGATTGCCCTTGGCCAGAAGGAAGAATAATTTTTCAAGCGTCAAAGAAATTCGCCCGATGAAGATATCCAGACAAGGATTTTGCCTAGAAAAATCCGACTGAGCAAGAGAAAATTTGACTGTTAAGAACAAAATGGGCTCGATTGCAAGGAAAAAGTTAGCTGGCAAAGAAAAATAGGGATCTAGCATAAAATTCTCAAAGCGCAATGGCTTAGTTTGACTTGGCACAAATGATGAAAGATCAAAATTGGAAAATACACTTTTAGCCGAGAAAAATGAAAGGAAAATCAAAATAGCCATGGGTCCAAAACGAACGGGTTGGAATAAATTAAAATATTTTAATATTTTAATAATTTATTTTCAACTACTCGGAAATTTAAAATGCCTTGGACAAAATCGAATTTGCCAGACAAGAGTTGGAAGGAAATAAATTACGCCGGCCAGAGATAAAATCCAACAGGCAAAATTAAATTCGCCATGAATTTAATTAAATATTTAATGTTCTCTTTCAAAATTCGAAAAATCAAAGATAAACATTAAGCAAAAATCGAATTTTTGAAGATCAGTGAGATTTGCTTGGATAAGCTCGAGACGGATTCTATTTGAAAAATAAAGGAAACCTGCCTGTTTAAACAAAAGAAAACAAATCGAGATCGAGAGAGAAGATGGCAGTTGCTAAAACAAATCAAGCTCTTTAGCATTATAATGAGTTTCAGCAACTCATTTTTTCACACACAGCTGAAGAGAAATTTAATATCTCTCGGAATTCTCAGGCAGTTGATTGTTCAGTAGGCAAGATCAAATTCTCCAGAGGGTGAAGTAATGTTATGCTGAGGAAGAATTTTTGCGGGAAAGGAAAAGATTTATTTTTGAATTCTTCTGTGCAAGAGGGGCGCACTTCATTAATTGATTTTTGGAATAAAAATCAGAATTTAAATCTGATTTGCAGCCAGCAGTTCTTCATTGAGGTTTGATGTTCAATCAAATAAATTCGCCATTCTTCTTCTGTCGTTTCATCTTGGCGAAAGTTCTGGCCAAAATCTTAACTTCGTCCATTTACTTTCAGCTTGCTTTTTCGCAACAATTTAATTATTTAACTGGCTGAAAGTAAATTTTCGAATCCAAGGCATGAGATTTAATTATTTGAAAAAGTCTTTGTATTAATGTTAATCTTTTGGATTGCAGGTTGACGACCACAGCAGGCGAAATCAAAGAAGCTAAAAATGAAGTTTGCCAGCAAAGGTGCTCAGCGGGAGACCAAAGTCATTTCAAAATGGAAGAATGTCGTGGACACCAATCTCGAACATGTCGACTTTGATGAGTTTAAGAAAAGAATGTATGGGCAGAATGGACTTCCCACACCGATAGCTAGACGGATAGTTAGAAACAGGATATTTCAGGCAGCTGGATTCCCACCGGCAATGGATTGTACAGAATTGATGGTGGAGTGTGCTATCCACTATGATGCTCAGAAGAGGCAAATCATCGCACCTGATGGAAGAATCTTGGCACACTTGGGCAAAGTGGCAATCCAGGAAACCTTCGGCATCCCGGAACATTCACGGACGGTCTATAAGACCAAGGAAGAAGCCAAGAGGTTATATGATAGCAAACCCGATTTGTGCGCCACAACAGTTAACAAAGTATGGATGGACAAGCCTAAGCCATCAATCAAGAAGATACCCAAGAGACCCCGCTGGACAGATTTCAAAGAAGACTTTGGAGACATCATCCTGATGCTAAACACAATAGCCGGCAACCCGCAAGGCGCCTTTTTCGAGAGCTGGATGTACTATTTCATAGACGAGATCACTTCTGGTGTCAAAATGTTCAACTGGTCACGGATGATAAGTGACAACCTCCACGAGCAATTGATCAACCTCGAAGAGACTAAGTCTTTTCATATGAGTTCGTATATTGTCTACCTGTTGGCCAGATCATACAAGTATCAAGGGCTAATTTGCAAGGGCAAAGTTGGCAATGGGGAGAACGAACTCAGGCCTTACAACTGCTACCCACAACTCCAGTTGAAGGAGAAGACTCACTTCAGAAGGCTGCATGATGCCTTCCTAATGCATATTACCAGAAAGCTTCAAGGAGGAGTGTATCAGAGGTTGAGCCATGAGGTGAAAAGTCTTATCAATAAATACGGATCTTGGTTCATCCAGTTCCCAAAATTCACATATGTCAGGATCCAGGGATTTACTGGAAACCCCTACAAATTGCCCATCTATCCGACAAATCGGATGATTTTGCTCGAGGTCCTAAGATAGTTAGAGGAATATCAAAACATCCAGAGGCCAACCAAGAAGGCATCTGTCACATTCCCATTTTTCATTGGGAACATGTTGGAGTATTGTCCATCAGCACAGGTAGCTGAGAGTGCAAGGTTGGAGATCCAGTGGTATCCTTTTACGGCCTAC
>VDFB02240857.1:0-19392 GCA_007258455.2 Sequoia sempervirens
AATTTTATCTTGGAAATGGGACCTATGCAGTTTCTTGGGTAATTGAGATTTTCCCTTCTTTGGGGTCGCAAACCATTCTAGTTTTGCATTGACATTTCTGAAATATCCATTCTTCTCAAAGAATTGACACTGTGATAATGTAAAATTAAAATCTACAAAAACATCCCTTTCAAGTAACTTCAACAACCACTAATGGTATCCTTGTCGAGACTTATCAAAAAATTGTTATCATGGGTTCTAATTTCCCTAGTTTTGGGATTATCATGGCCTATACATTCCAAAACCAGGTTTGTGCATTGCATGACTATCGAGAAAGCGACCGCTTCCAACAAACCACTTTCCACCAACCTCTAAGTAATAAGAGATTTATCTGGTTTGTTTATTCTCTTCTAGGATCCTTTTAAATTAGTATGACCCAACCCGGTGTCACCTATGTTTGGTAATGCGCTTTCCAAACCAAATAAATGTTTGTACCCAAGATATTTATACTTCATTGTTGCTCAAATTCTAATTACCAAATTATAGGAAAAGTTTACTAGCATTTCCCCTAGGGGTATCAACATTTTCTTTGAGTAATAATTTGTAGCTAAGAGAGAGTGTCTAAAAATACCGCTTACCCATTTATCTCTTGATTGGGGGAAATTCTACTAAGAATTTTGGTTGAATTCTCCCTGCAACTCTCACTATAACTTAGCTTCTTCGTGCTCTGCGAACCTCAATTCCATCTATAAATGTGGAGATAATTCTGCTCTAAATAACTTTAATCCTCATGCAATTAGGCATTTATTTTTCTTTACTCAGCTCTAACAACATTTAATCACCGATAGGTAGCCAACTTGGTGCCAATTTTGAGCTTTACACTTCACTACAGAGAGTCGGGTTTTTAAAATGATATTTTTGAAACCACGTCAGAGTCTGACAAAGGTTTTGAAACCTTAATTGACTTCCAATCTAAGAATTACTTTCTTCTATAGTATTTTTATTGGGCCAAGTAACCTCAAGTTGCAAGTCAGGTTCCATTATTATGGGAACCATATCGAGACCCAACACAATTATTACAACTTCGATTGACACTAATGAAGACTAGAGAGTAACTTGATATTTTTCTCCTTCACTCGCAAATAGAAAAGTTCTTAGCTCAATGTAGGAGTTTGAAATGGTTATGAAAACCTCATTGGATCTCAAAAATAGTTATTGATCTGAGGTGAAACTCCACTTTCATTCTTTGAAAATATTTTTTTGGAAGGATGGTAAGCTTTGAAAACCACTGCAGTTTTTGAAATAGTTCTGACAAGTTCATGAAATTCTGACTCTTTTTAGACTCAAATTTGAATGACTCAAGATGAGATAGCTTAACAAAGAACTTAGTTGGAGAGAGCACGAGTTGTGAGAACCCTGTCAAGTGCCAAAAAGGTTGTGGAAACCTCATCGATACCTATTGAAGACTATTATGAAGGTTGATTTTCAATGAAATGGTTAATTATGAAGAATTGACAAGTATGATTGACTTTGAACAACCTTGAAGATGGAAAAGACTACGAATTAGCTAGAAATAAAAGTTTTGACAATGATATGAACTAGGATGAACCAATTCAAGGCAACAGTCTATCAATTTTTATTTTCATCTGTGCAATAAATTACATTTTCATATCTAGGATTTTATGTCAAATAGGATTGTTAAAACACACATCACATTTATCCTCTTTATAACTCAAAAGAACCAAACCCTACCAGATTGATTTCCCCTTGGAATCTATCCAATAATCAAACCCTATTTGGTTTGTGTTTGAATGTGGAGTCAAATAAAAATAGTTAATCTTGGTTATTCTACTAGCTAGATCTAGGATCACTTTTTCTACTTCACATTTTACTCTTGTGCACCCCTTGTACCCTTAATTTTTAGGAATGAACAAGAATAAACCAAAAATAATATAAAATTATTTATTCATTTAATACTTTTCTCATTTTTAGGTTTGAATTTGGTCATACTTCAAGTAGAAAACTAGTTCCTACTCTATTACAATTAAAAATTTCAAAACTAGATAAAATTCTAATGACTAAAAATACACTAACATTTAGATAAGTGTAATGTATGTGGCTCTATATTTGAGAGCATAGAATTTAAAATTCCCTTCTACCTCAAATATACACCTCTACTGAATAATCCACAAGACTTTCCAATGTTTCACATATCAGTCTAGAAAGGTTTCCTAACTTGGCACAAACTACACAAAGAAAGACACTATTACAACACCCCTTAGATGCAAAATAACACAAAAATAATATAAAAATAGAAAATTTAACTCACAAACTCTATGAATTCCTTAAAACATCTAAATAATTATGGAGATAGTATGTATAAATGGTAGATAAGATGTCTTATATTGATTTATTGAATTAATTTTATAAAATCATTGAAATCTCACAAAGAAGTGGAACTAAAATTACATTCATACACACTAGTATATAAAATTCCTATAGCATGACCTAGAAGAGTTTTCACAATTAAAAACTTGCCTAAAATTATATCAAATACCAATAAAATTTCTACAATGAAAATTTTCACTCTTATAGTTCCTATAGGTTTCCAAAATGATCACCAACCGAGGGGAGAGAACAATTGAACATTAACTCATAAATATTTGTTTGTTTACTTTATAGTAGTTAGCATTTCCTTTTGGGGGTCCTTTATGCTTGATTTGTGCCTAAAATACTACTCTAAACATCCCTAGAAGTACCTACAAAGCATGGTAAATATTTTTTAGGGCTTGAAAATCGTCATGTGTAGATCTTCTACATTTATGTATATTAAGTCATTGAGATATAAGGGTTTCCTATTAGATTCATAGCACCTAGAGGGCTACAATATACAAGGAATAGTTGTTATGTTTAAAACAATGTGGTACCCTTTCAAAATTAAAAAAACATTGTATTCACCCCTTTTATTTGTGATTTTTTTTCCACTGTGTAAATTACATCATATTTTGCATGGTAACTATATGACATTAAGTTTTTTTAGCACTTTTATTATTCCTATTCATTCATTCTCCCTTGTATTTCCTCTTTGTTGTAATCTTGATCTTGTGGAAACCATTATTATATTTTTTTGTCAATTTTGCAAACTCACAAACTTTGTGACCTTGATAACTTTGCAAGGTTTTCTTCATTAAAAATTCAACTTCTAAATCCTTTATAACATTGTTGTAAGTTTTATGAACTCATGAATTTTACAAAATGAATAATTGCAAGATCCTTCACTTATATTTGTATCTTTCACTTCTCTCTTCATTATTTCACAAATTAAGTGAAATCGTAAACTTTGTGACATCTCAAACCTCATCACCATTTTGAAAATTTCATGAAATTGTGAACCTTGCACTTTTTCATCCTTCATTTATTGCATATTTATAAAGTTTTTGAGCCTATGAACTTTGCAAAGTTTTGAACCTAACTTAAATCTTTAGGATCCCCCCAAACTTATAAATTTTGGATTTTTAAGAACATAAACTCAAGCTAAGGAACATGGGGATAGTTAAGGAAATATTTAGGAAAATTTTGACTAAGGGAATGTCCATTAAGATGTTTATTATATTTTTCTTTGACAATATTATAATTATTTGATTTCATGTAGTTGTAGATAGAAAATCCATCCATCATTAATAATTCACACCCTATCACTATCTATAACATTGACTCCATATAAGAAAAAGGTAATTATCTTTGAGAGAAGACATATATAGGTTGCTAAAATTAGCACACAATATTATATTCATATTTTTATTTTTGATAGGAACTAAATTATATACCCATGAGTAATCACCAATAGGCTTGATAATTCCCCCATCTCTAATTTTTGCCCCATCTCTAATTTTTGTAAATACTTGTTACATTTTAGGAGCTAGGGTAGGATTTATAGGAATTTGTTTTTTCTTAAGTCTTAGATTTTAGAATTTAGGGGTATCTCATATTGGAATATGTCCTCCCTATATTATTTAAGGTCATAATATAACCAAAAAAAAATCTACTAGAATTTCTTGATATTGAAATGAGAATAGTCCTACAAAAACAAGAATGTGCCTCTATTGTATGAATTGACTTCCAAAATATTTTTGATTATGTGAAATCATTGAAATTTGGGGCTGCGATGAAGTTTTTAGTGCTATAGGTGGACTAGGTTCATGGCTTGTAGTAGGTTGAGGCTTGCATGATCTCCCTATTTCATGCATGTGTGATTTTTGAATCTATTGGAGTTTTTTATTGCTGCGTGGAGATTGTGTGGGGAGTTTGTAGCATGAGGGACAAATGTTGCTTTTGGGTAGGGTTTTATTTGATTTTTTCTAAGGGTGGGTGCTACGAGGGGGTTTCATGGGGTGCCCTTTTCATTTTCTTTCCTGTGTGTTGATCTTTTTTGTGTTGTGTATCCATGGAGAATGGATCAGGGGTTTGTGAAATTGGTTCCTTGTGCGATGCAGTCTCTAAGTTTCCTCATACTCAAGATGAGCATTCTAGTGCTTGTAACCTGTTGAATAGTGTCATGCAAGGGGTGGAGCTGGTGCTAAATGGAAGTCCCCAGATTCCCAATGTTAATGTATTCCTTGAGAGGAGCAAAGTCCATCTAGTATTAGTTATACAACCATAATTGGTTGTTGAAGATCTAAGTTACCTATCAAACCATGCTTTGATATGTAAATTTATGGGCATTTGGTTTTCTCTCTCTTCCCTAGAATCATGGAATCATAGGGTTTGGAATCTAGAAGGTGACATGAAGGTTATTCTAGCCACTAACAACTATTTTGTGGTGGTGTTCTTGAGCCTTATGGATTGTAATAAGGCCTTTAAAGGGGGTCTATATTTTTATAACCAGGTTGTCATGTTCATTAAGCCTTGGCATGTTGGATTTAATCCATTTGAAGAGTTTCCTTCAATATTTCTAGTTTAGGTGCACCTCCCATGTCTCCCCTTGTAATTTTGGACTAATGATATATTGCATATGTTTTCTCTCTTGTTGGGTAAGTCGGTTGGCCCGTCACAACATACTTCGGATAAAAAAGGTAACTTCTTGTGTCTGCATCTATGTTGAGATTGATAGATAAGGAGAAATCCCCTATGGTGGATGGTGCTCTAGATAGGGATGGATTTTTTTTGGTGAAATCACATAACAAAGGTAGAGGGTTGAAAAGGATATTTACAGATAGACAATGGAGGAAACCTTCAACAGGTTTGAGGCTCTAGAGGCCTTGGATAAGCAAGTGGGGGATCCCAATATGTTGCTCAATGGGGAAGGCCCTACTTGTGAAGAGCACCTCATGCACAAGATGTAGGAAATCTGAATAGGATGCTTGGTGATCCTAATGCTTCATAGATATACACAAATCAAGGGCATGCATATCTTATTGTAGCAGATCAACTTTAAGGTACCGATGGTGTTGGTAATATGGTGGCGATTCCTAATTTTCATCCATAAAAAGTGGGGTCTATAGCTCTTAGCAAGGGTGGTAAGGTTTCACCCTTGTGAGGATTGTAGCAAAAATCTATTAAAAGGGGAGGTCTAGATAAGACCTCAAAAATTACTCAGAAGGACCACGATAAGTTAAAGGTAATTGGGGAAAATTTAGTGGAATTAGGGTCTATTAAGACTATTGATTCCCATTTCTCCAACCCACAAAAATGATTGTCCTATCATGGAATGTGAGGGGTTTGAACAATATCCTTAGACAAAAGGTTGTTCATGACTTGATCAAAGAGCATTCTCTTGATGTCATATTTATTCAGGAGTCTAAATTTGTAGTGGGAGGAATAATGAATATTACTACTAAGTTGTGGTGGAGGGGGAAATGTCAGTGCATTGGTGCTCAGGGTAGTGCTGGTGGGATTTCTTTCTTGTGGGATCCTTGTAAAATTAATCCTTTATGGTGGAGTTTTAGTAGGAATTTGATGTCTTTGGTTTCTTCCAATGTGGAGTCTGGTGAAGTCATTCTTTTCACCAATGTGTCTGCCTCGACTGATTATGCAGGTAAAGTTCACCTCTGGGCTCATATCCATTTTGTGATCCTTAGCTCCTCTCTTTCCTTGGGTCATGTTAGGGGACTTCAATGTGATTACTAGCATGGAGGAAAAAAGATGGGGTGTTGATAGATAGGATGCATTTTCTATTTTGTTTAAGGATAATATTTTTCCTTAAACTTGATTGATATCAAACCAGGGAATGGTGTGTTTACCTGGAGCAATAGGAGGTGGGGTGTGACAATTATATTTTTGAAAGATTAGATAGGTTCCTAGTCTCGAGTTATTAGCTTGGCTATATAATTGGATTACTAGGTCTAAAATTTTGGGATGGAGGGTATCAGGCCATTGGCCTATCATTCTCTTAGCATTAGGGGGTGACATGTCTAAGAATCCCTCTTTTAAATTCTAGTTGATGTGGCTCCATGAACCTTCTTTGTAGGAATTTGTGACTAAGTGGTGGAGTCAGGGAATGCCTTAACATGGTACAACTATGTACTCTTTCATTAAAAGGTTGTAGTACATGAAGTATCAACTAAAGAAGTGGAAAATGTGAAGTTTTAGAAATATTTTTTTGGCTAAATTGGCAACCCAAAAAAGAATTGAGAGCATCCCCAATCAAAATAGAGACCTTTTTTTTTTTAAGGAGTCTGTTAAAGAAGAGACATAAGAAGTGAAGGAGCTTTTGGAATGGGAACCGAGGGAGGAATTTTTTTGGAAGCAGAAGTCATGTATTGACTAGCTACAGGAGGGGGATATAAATATGACTTTCTTCTTCAACTCGGCTAAGTCTAGTAGACATGGGAATCTCTTCTCTTTGTTGGTGAATGTGCATGGTTCTCATTTGTCTTCTTTTGGAGTTATATCCAATGAGGCTATCCAATATTTCATAGCTCTATTTAAGGACAACTCTCCTATTGTGATGGTGGAAGAGAACCTGGTTTTAGACTATATTCCTTCATTCGTTCCTGCTAAGATGAGTAAAATGCTTATTAGTCCCATAACATTGGATGGGGTTGAGAAGGTGGTGTTATAGATAAAAAAGGGAAAGCCGAAGGTCCTAACGGGTTTCCTATTGAATTTTATTAGGAGTTTTGGGAGATTATCAAGTATGATTTACTAGAGTTTGTTCATGAGTCATAAAGAAATAAGCAGATGTTGAGAGCTATGAACTACATGCTTCTTATGCTCATCCCCAAGAAAGAGGGGCTAGATCCTTGGATTTTTTTAGACCTATAGCCCTATGCAACAAGGTTTACAAAATCATCACTAAGCTAATTTTTGAGAGACTTAAGCCATAGCTTAATAGAGTCATTTATGAGGAGTAGGGGGTTTTCTTATTGGTAGGAAAATTTTGGATAGGGTGATTATTGATACTAAGGCCATTCACTCCATGGAGAATTTTGGATGTTGTGTTGTGTTTCTGATATGTGGTTGTCATTGATGTCAACACTATTAGCATTGTTGCATTATAAGTTGTATATGTATACACCTAAAATCGGTCATCACATTTCATTAGTTAAATACTAGTTATTTAATTAATATTTGACTACATATAAATAAATTCTCAATTTATTTATATTGGTCATTTTCTAAATTCTCCAAATCTAAAATCATATTCTTCTAAATTAATTAAATAATATTTTTTTCCATAAGATTGTTTTATTTAATTAATCTTCACTAATCTCGATTAGGAATTCAAGCACACGTCTACAACTTTTTGTGCCACCTCACCAAGGTCACATGAAATTAAATAACTCTAATTTTTAATTAGAATTATCTTCAACCAATCTTTAAAAGCACATGGCTTATTCCTCACACACTTCCACCAATTTTAGAGCACATGGTCTTCTCTTCCCACACTTGAGTCTTCCATCCAAATGGCATGTTTCCCATTGGTCAAGAGATTCTTCCATCCAAATGGCATGTTGTCTTTGGTCAAGGGGACAACATCTTGATTCTCTCTATCTCCACCATCCATTCTTCTTGTTCGAATTTGGACTGTTGATCATTGCCACCTCACCCGATGCTTGGAAAAGGCTATAAATACAACCCTTGGGCATTGTATTTTGCATCCACATTTTGAATAGAGTTATTATGCAGTTATCGCTAGAGATTTGGAGAATTTTGGAGTCTTATAGTTACATCTAGCTTCATGTTTTTCTTTTCATTTACATCTTAGCTTTAAATTTTGCTTCATAGTTGCATTTTATGTCTCATCTTGCATCATAGTTGCATTTTAGATTGGTTCATTTTTAGTTTGCATTTGAGCATATGTAGAATCATATATAGATCATTCTAGTTCAATACCATAGTATCCACCTCCACTTGTGCATTTATCACACTCTCCATTATCATTTCCATCACATATTTGCATATAGGAAATGCATTAGTTTGCATATTAAATATCAAATCTCATTTCCTAAGTTCAAACTATAACACTTGTATGCCCGTTCAAACTGTAACCAGGTATTAGAAGATGCTACTTTTCTCAATTCAAAGTCTGATGGATTTAATTAGAACCTTTCTGTAAGACAGTGTGTCTTCCTTTGGGTAGGAAGCCTATTTTGTATTTGAGTAGTGAGCTCTAGGTAGTGTTCCTGAATGCATGTGCATTCCCCATTCATAATTCCTTATACTTTTATCAGGGTATAATCTTGTGGATTGACCTCCATTGTGGTTTTCCCCTAATAGGGTTTCCATGTAAAAATATTGGTGTTATGTGTGATTTTGATGTGTTGTTCATTTATGCTTTCATTATTAATGACCAGATTTGAGAATAAGGTAAATAAGTTGAATAAGTTTGAAATTTGGTGACAACCACCACCCCCTCCGCTTGTTCCTTGTGTTTTCAACAATTGGTATTATAGCTTGTGGTTCCTTGGAAGAAGTTTAACAACTTGAGGTGATCCTCGGGATGGAACCATAATAAGGATAGTCCTAGATTTGATGAACAAATTATTCTTTATGAAAGACTCCTCGAATGGAGTGCCATTTGATGCATAGTTGAACCCTAATCGAGCATTACAAAAAATATATATGTTATTCCACAAAATGGTCCTACTACTTCTGTTGAGATCAAGGATCCTGAGTATAATATCAGGGCTAAGGAAGCATTGTTGAGTGCTTTGACTAATAATGAGATGAAAAATGTGATGGATTTGAAGACTGCTTATGAGATATGGAAAAATTTGGAAACCTTGTATGAAGATGATACTAATGTGAAGATTGCTAAGCTACAAAGTATGAAAGGGAAATATGAAAAGTTGAAAATGGGTGATGATGAAAATGTTACTACTTTTATGCAAAGAGTGAATGAACTTGTGTGTGGTATCAGATGTGTTGGTGTATAGATAGACAAATAAGAGATTGATGCTAAAGTTCTTAGATCCTTTCCTGATTCTTACAAAGTCAAGGCTAGTGCTATTGAAGAGCTCCGACCGTAACAAATGTTACCGAAGATATGTTGATTGGATAAAGTGGTCACTTCACAAAAGGATATAAAGTCATAATTCATAACTAAACCCGGGAATTGTATACATTCCAACAAAGCTTAATGATATCTCTCATGGTCGCTCATTTATCGGTCAAACCGTGGGGTCATAAACTTGAAATGAGCAAAGATCAGATGTGCACTAAGAACTAGTTTCCAGTTGTCATCTATAGAAAACAAATGCTTAAAAGAAATACAACACAAAGTTTTTTAACTCAGACACGATTCAGCTAAAACAGAAATCATAGCAGCTATTATTAAAGGACAAACTATGAACTGGCCTTATGCTGCAGGAACAATACAAGGCTGAGTTTGTGTTGAAATCTACATAAATAGATTTTAACTAGTAATCAACATGGAATGAAATGCTAATCCGAGCAAATAACTTGCTATTGAATACTTACTAAGTGGCCCTCAGTAAGCATCAACTAGATTACACAAGAAGTTGACTCAAAGCTTTATCAAATTTTGTTCATATTTAGAACCAGGATACATCGATTACTCAGTTTGAAAATAAAACTTAACACAGAACTCTATTGCTTATTCAACTTAATTTTAACTCATATTGTTTCATCCTCGTTCACTCATGCAGGAGGAACAGTTATTTAAATGAAAAAGACAACAAACTAACTAACAGAGGGAGTCGTGATCATAAATACATTATGAATCCGCGGAACATATATTCATAAATGAAAGTCTATCTGCTCGACGCGACCCAGAGAAAATATAGCATTACACACTCCCTAGATCAAAGGACCGTTAAAGCTCCTTCCCAAAGATTCGGTCAAAGAGTTATTACTGTAACAACTTCTTCAACGAAGTCGAGATTCTTTGCGCTTGATCAACTTCTACTCCCTCCAACAACCCGCAATAAGTGATAGAGGTGAAGGAAAGTATACACACAAGTGACACAACATCTATTTATTAATCACATGTTAATCCTATTCCATTATCCAAAATCATAAGCATACATCAGCCATGCGGGAGGTCAAAAAAGTAATTAATGAAGTTGTCAAGCTACAGGAATATGGAATTCGTTGCTACAGGATAGCACCTGAAAAGTCTTTAATCAACAGGTTTAAACAACTATTAATAACAAAAGTAAGAATATCAAAAGTTCAAACTATGAGCATATTTAAGGCTCATCATTCTGCCCCCTACTTATCATAATGCTGGTCCTCCAGCATTGACTTTCCTTGTTATTTCCCTGAAATTTGTTGGAGAAGCATGACCCTGCAGCAAAGTTCCAAACTTGTAGTAAAAACCTCTAGTAAACTCCCATCTTTCAAATCTACGGTTTTCTATTTCTTCATTGATTTCCTTGGCTTGGTAGGGATAGAGCGGGCATATTAAAACTAGGGGTTGGAAGGTCAATGGCATCAATAATTCAAATCTGCTTTGCAAACCCAGTTGCATGTACCTTTCTGTTCTCCTGAGTGCTGCTGTGAAGTTCAAAGGGTTGTGAGGCTCTGTCTTTCTTAGACCAACCGTCAATTTCTCCCACCTTGCCTCAATCCTGGAAGAGGTGAGTTTCCAAAATATATATTTTTTCTCTTTGAACTCACTCTATACCTGTTGTCTGATGTCAAATTTTTTCTCTCTTTCCTGAGGGTAATTCGATCCATAAGTAACTTTAAGCCAGGTTCTTAAAACTGTGCGTGGGTCTGAACTCTCAGCTCTTAGAAGAATAGGTTCATCTCTTTCTGCTTCTTCATATGTTTCCAATTGTCTCCCATAATTGACCTCATTTGCAGCCCAAGACATAAGTGCTCTTAGATGGATATCACCTATATAAAGGAGTGGGTTCCATTCAGTTTCTGCAGGAATTAAATAACCATGTAAATAAAGTTCACATATGGAGTTTTTCAATCAATTAGGGGCCACTTCATAGGCATCATAGAATTCCTTGGCTGTTTCAATATCGGGATCCAAATTTCTGGAGATCCTCATTAGTTTGAACCAAAGAAACTGTTCCTTGAGGCACATTGCATATACTTTGGGTGGCGGCCTACACTCCATTATTTTTCCAGTTATTTCCATCATTTCATCCATTTTCTTCTGCATATCTTGAATTTCTTGCTTTTTCCTTTCAATTTCCCTTTGTAGTTTTTTCTTTTCCTCATCCCATAAACTTCGCTGGACTTCAGTTTTGGCGAGATGGCGAAAGCATAAAGTCTGGAATGACACAGGCTTCCAATTAACTTTCAGAAATTCCAAGTATGCAATCAGTAGAGTCCTTTTGTACACAACTAAATCTATGCAAACTTTAGTGGGAAATGGATTATCATAGGGTATTTCATGCAGTTCAAGCACACCTTCTTCTTGTTGTAGGATGAAGCCCTATTGCTGCATGGGAGAAGATTGTTCTTCCTCAGAAATTTTCTCAGCCACACAAGCTAAGTTGTCCAAACTCAGCATTTTCCCCTTATCAACATTACTGGGTTGTGTTGCCTCAGGAATAGCAGAGGAGCTTTGTGGAACATTTGCAGACATACCTAGGGAGTTATCATGACCTGATTCAACAAAGTCCTCCAATATTATGACAGTTTCTGTTTGAATGGAGGTTGTAGCAGGCTTAGACTATTTTCTCAATGAACTCCTTCTTGGTAGTTTTGCATAAGGGGCAGTAGCAAAGGATGCTTCCTTAGTAGTCCTCTTCCTAGCTGGTCTTGAAGATCCAGACTCAGTAGGGGAAGAAGATATTGGAGTATTAATGGGTGTTGCTGCAGGAGAGACAGAGACAGGCGAAAACCCCGCAGGAGAGGATGAGGCAAAAAGTTTTTGTCTTTGAGTATGTGGGTTCGACTCAGGAGTCTGCCCTACCCCAAATGACTCACCTACAATTGTCTTTCCTTTTTCTCTCCTAGCGGCAGACCTTGTTTTCACATCGGTAAAGGACATTGGTATAGAAGTTGCAGGACTGGGCGCTACAGGAGCAACAGATTCTTGCTCTATTTCTGTACTTGTGGACTCAATTCTCATTTTCTTTCTTCTAGGCTGCACAGGTAGTGCCCTAGGGGGTTCAGGTGGTTGAATACCTTTTCGGGCAACAAACTCATTCCAGGAAAGAGGTGAAACATCCCTTAAAGATCACTTAGTCAAAAGTTTTATTAGGGCATGATGTGTGACAGAGTTTCCTTTACCCTTTTGGGTTTCGTGTGCACTACTTTGCATAAATTTTTTCAAGAAATTCAGAACATTCACTACTAGTCCATGTCTCATATGACTTAACAATTTGAAATGATATGAATGTAGGTAAGAGAAGTTCCCTTCACAAGTTAAATACCTGATAATAAAGATGGCGTATTCAGAGTATGGATAAGGCAGGGACATTCTTTTGCACCCTTGCTTTGAGATTTCCAAAGGCCCATCAGCTGGTAGGATAAACTCTGCCCTAGCAGAGACAACATCCCTTCCAACAGGAAAATTTTCACCAACTGCCGGTAATCCAGTAACTTCTGCAATTCTTTCCTCTGTCACAACCACTGCCAAACCCCATACCGTAGCCTCATTTTCTGAAAATGTTCTTAAGAATTCGCCCGCAGCCTCTTCATCAAAAGAATCAATTCTCAAGAAATAATTTAACCATCCACAATTGGCGAATGCTTGCATTAACTGAGGATCCTGTGTCAACACCTCATGAGCCACAGGCTCGTGCCTCACCAGTTGGCCACCCATGATCAAAAACCCTTAAAACAAAAACTCAGATTGATGCTGAAAGCTTGCAAAAGACTCTTCTTCCTTACTACACTTCCTTTTCCTTACCAAGAATAACAACTAGACATTTGCATAAAATAATTTTAATAACTACTTAAACTAAGTAGTTAGCTTGTTCTTAGGATATGGCTTCGCAATCATACTTTTAGAAAGTACAAGAACATAACTATTTTGGAAAACGTAAATTTGGCACAGGAAAATTTCAAATTAGAATACCCCCACCCCCTACTTAGCATTTGACATGTGTCCTCACATGTGCAGGGTGATAAGTTTAAAGCGTGCAATTACGACTGACATATACATTACAATTAATGAATAAACAGAAAGAATACATTATGCGATAATGAAAAGATTTCACGTACCTTGAATTCAGTTCTCGGGCATGCCATAAAGGACAACAGCGTATCATGAAATGATAGCTGGGAGATTTAATGCATGAATGAGGCGGAGTGGCAATATGGATGATGTGGCAGATAAAGGAATGAATGATGTGATAGATGAAAAAAAATAGAGAAAAGTGGTTTTCTTTTTAAAAAAAAAAAAAACTTTATTATGGGTGGTCAACGCAATACTTAAAGAGAAGCTGCAGGAAAAAGGCCTAAGCCTTTTGCTACAGGAAGACTAGTCGAATCAAACTTTTTCAGGAACTCTTCCTTTGATGTTGACTTATGATATAATCGCAGTCAGTGTCCATTAACTAGCAATTTGAAACGGAATGGATCAATTGTGGCCAGCTGTACTGAACCATTGTCAAACACATTCCCAACTTCATAGGGACCGAGCCAGCAGGTGGTGAGCTTACCTTGGTTTTCTTGATACCTGGAATCATATAGCAGAGCCCAATCACCAGCAAAGAATTGCTTGGTTTTGATGTGTTGATTGTGCCATTTTTTCCTTTGCTGTTGGACGGCTTTTGTATGCTGCAGGGTAGCTTCTCTCATTTCCTCCAAGGCATTCAACTGCAGGAGACGTTCCTTCTGTGCTTCAGAAATGTCTATATTGAGTTCGAGAGCTGTCCTCAAAGTTTTATGTTCAAATTCAATGGGCAACATGGCTGTTTTCCCATAAAGCAGTTCAAAAGGTGCAAACCCAGTTGTTGTCTTCCATGTAGTTTTGTAGGCCCAGACTGCTTCAGGAAGTCTACTACTCCAATCTTTCCTATGGAGCTGCACTGTCTTTGTTAGGATTGCCTCTATTTCCCTGTTTGTAACCTCCACCTGACCATTGGCTTGAGGGTGATAGGGGCTGGATTTTCTATGCTTGATTTTATAGTCATTCATTAGTGCAGTGATCAAATTGGACGTGAACTAAGCTCCTTGATCAGTTACAAGTTCTCTGGGAACTCCAAATCTAGTGAAAATTTTCTCATACAAAAATTCAGCAACCTTGTTATCACGAGCATGAGTCATTGCCTTTACTTCAACCCACTTTGTTACATAATCCATGCAAACCAGAATGTATGACTTACCATTGGATGGTGGATCAATTGGTCCAACAAAATCCATTCCCCATTTATCAAAGGGGGTGACTATTACCTATGGATATAGTGGCATTTCATCTGACCTGGTTGGTCTTCCCATACATTGGCATCTGTCACATCTCCTTGTATAAGCTACAACATCCTTGTGTAATGTTGGCCAATAATATCTTGTTGTAAGGACCTTCATTGATGTTCACTTGGCGAAAAAATGTCCCCCACATGGTTCATCATGCAAGCATGCAAGATATCATAAGTTTCATCTTCTCTTACACATCTATGCATAACTTGATCAGGTCCTGTGTAAAATAGACAATTTGCAATCCATGAAAAGTTAAAACTTTTCTCAATTAACAGTTTCTTTTCTTTTGGGGAGAAGTGAGCTGGTATTCTGCTTGCTGCTAGATAATTGGAAATGTTTGCATACCATGGAGTGTGAGCAGCAATGGAAAACAAGTGTTCATCAGGGAACCTATCATCAATGAATTCTTGTTCAACAGGTGCAGTTGTTTGAAGCCTTGATAAAAAAAATCTACAACATTAGCTCTTTCCCCGGGTTTATCAATGATTGTAATGTCAAATTCCTGCAACAATGAGCCTTCTGCCAACCTACCGTAGATGGCGACTTGTTCATCAAATAATTGACAGTCGTGATGTATCGTTGTGGAAAAATATCTGATAACATGTGATATAATGCCTAAATTTATTCAAATCATACACTACTGCTAGCAACTCCTTTTCTGTGACAATGTAATTTAGCTCAGGACCTTGGAGGTTTTTGCTGATAAAATAGATAGCATGCTCAATTGAATTTTCTTTTTGGGCTAAGACTGCCCCTATGCCAAAATCAGAAGCATCTGCATGTATATGAAAAGGCAGAGTCCATTTTGGACCTTGAAGAATAGGGGCTTTAGTAAGCAAGTCCTTTAGCTGCAGGAAAAAAATTTCACAGGCCTCTGTCCAATCGAATGCAAAATCCTTAGTTAGTAAGGCATATAGTGGATTGACAATTTTGTCAAATCTTTTATAAACCTCTATACCCCATGGCCAAGGAAGCCTACATCCTTTGTTTTGCGGTGAGTTTGTAAATTCAATAACTTCAATTTTAGCAGGTTCAACCTGAATTCCATCTTTGGAGAGATGATGGCCTCGAACAATACCTTCTTGCATCATCATAAAACACTTTTCACTATTCAAAGAAATTTTTTGCTCTCTACACCTTTTCAATACTTTTTCTAAATTCACTAGTGCTTCTTCAAATGTAACCCCATAGGTAGTGAAGTCATCCGTATAAATTTCCATACAGTCATGAGATATATAAACAAAAATACTAATTACTGCTCTCTGAAATGTTGCTGGCACATTGCATAGACCAAAAGGCAAGAATGAGTAAGAAAATGTTCCCCATGGACAGGTAAAAGTAGTCTTATCTTGATCTTTAGGGGCAATTTTTGTCTAATTATATCCATTGTAGCCATCCAAGAAGGAGAAATAGATTTTACTAGACAGTGAGTCTAGCACTTGGTCTACAAACGGTAGTGGAAAGTGATCTTTTTTAGTAGCAGTGTTCAAATCTCTGTAATCTACACACACTCTCCATTTTCCACCTTTCTTAGGGACAATAACTAATGGAGAGACCCACTGACTATTAGAGATTGGGTAGATAAAACTAGCATCAAACAACTTTTGAAGCTCATTCTTAACTATTTCTCTGAGTGCTGGATTTATTCTTCTTTGAGGCTGCCTAACTGGTAAACAGTCTTCTTTGATATAGATCCTATGAGTACAAATTCGAGGATCTATTCCTTTCATGTCCCCATATTCCCATGCAAAAGCTTTATGCTAATCTTGCAGCATTTTGAGTAGGACAGCCTGTTGAGATTGTGACAGCTTGCTATTGATATTCAAACAGTGACCTGGAGACAATTCTATCTACTTAGTGAGATCACTCATAGAATCTACAGGTGATGTTTGTACCTCTTGTGAAAGCAAGTTATGAAAAATTGTAGGAAATTTAGGCAGCAAACTCTTAGAATTGAGTTGCTGCAGGAAACATTATAGATGACTACTATTTGGATCAGATGAACTACCCGTATCAGAGTTAGACTGCAGAATTTGAAAAAGCAAGGCATCCTCATTCTGAAGTTGTGAGAATGGATTAGTTTGGAGCATCATTAATTGAACCAACGAATTGGCTTCTTTAGTTTCTTCCTCCACATCTGGCTAAACAGGTTGGGACAAATCTGGTTGAGGTCTAACAGGCAGATACAAAGCCAATTTTTTTGTGGACTGTCCATAAAAAATAGTCATATCTCCAGAACGACATCCTATAAAAGCATCAGCAGTTGCTAACCATGGTCTACCTAGGATAACAGGGTATCCTCCTAAAGTTTCCTTAGTAGATAATATTGTAAAATTAGTTGGATACTCCCAAGATTCAAGAGTGACAATTACATCTTCCACCAATCCATCAGGTGTGACTGTGGAGCTATCAGCAAGCTGCAGGACTGTAGGTGTAGACCGAATGTTTAGGATGTTCAAGTAGTCCATAGTATGCTTGGTCATGACATTGATGGCAACACCAAGGTCAATCAAAATATTTTTACAATTTGGCCATTTATATGTATTTGCACTACGTGACTTCCAGGTGGTTAGTGTACTTGAATGACTACATTCTAACATTATATCACCCAATTTCCTAAGACATGAATTGTTTGGGGATCATTTTTCTTCCATCCAGGTTTCTTCAAATAGGCCTCTTTAATGGCTTTTCCATAAATTGGAACATCTTTAATGGCCTAAAATAAAGGAATTTGAATTTGCACATTCTTTAGCCGATACAAAATGTCAAAAATGGGTTCTTCCATGGATTTAGATGCAGTACTTTGTAACCTCTGAGGAAAAGGTGGTTTATCTTGACTTTGCAAAATAGGCTCCTTAGAAACTATATTAGTTATAGGCATATGCTTAATAGGAACAACAGGTACAATAGGTTCTTTAGGGGAAGAATCTGGTATCTCAGTAATTAGAGGTGGTTGTCGAGCAAGAAGAGTGGTTCTAGTCCTCAAATGGATATCATGAATGTTTAAGGCATAAGCTCGATATTGGTTGGCTTCAGCAAAATACATGGGCTGCTGTGGCTACTGTTATTGCTTATTATTGGGATTTGGCAACGGCTAAGCAAGCATAGGCATTTGTTTTGGAGGGCTAGTATTTGTGGCAGTTGCTGCAGGAGGTGGCATGAGGGCCTAAGGTTATGGCTGTGGAAGCTACAAGAACCTAGGGGACTGGTTCTGCCATTGTTGAGAACCTCTCCATTAAGGATTCTGCTGCCAATTACCTTGGGGTGGGGTCCATTGACCTTATGGCTGCTGCCAACCTCCTCGAGGAGATTGCCATTGAGGGGTCTGATAGTTAGGCCAAGGTGGTTGAGATGTATTCCAAGGTGGTGGTGGTCCATATGTAGGTTGCCATTGGTTATTATAGCTAGAATAAGGATTACCAAAATTCAAAGGGTCTTGAAGCATACCTTGTCTTTGAGCCCATGGTCTCCTTTGTGCAACGAAGTACACTTGATCATCATTACCTTCTACTGGCTTAAAGTCAATAGGTAATTGCTTAGCTTCTAGATTAGCCACCATCTTGCATCTACAGTCACGTTTCTTCTGTCTGCAATGTGGACAGAACTCAGCCAAGATTGCTTCAGCTTCCTCATGTTTCTTTTGAGCTTGCATAGTGTCCAGTTGTGTAGCCATATTGTTAATGATATCTTGCTTGAATTCAGACAACAAATTTGTAATCTCCATCTGAGAAACTCCACTAGAAGAAGACTTTCCCACTGTAGCATGATGACCTCTACCCTTCTTCACATTTGCTCGGGAGTAATTGAGACATATCTTCATGAGATCATCCCAAGATGCTTGAGTAATATCACCGCCTCCCATCAGGTCCAAGGAATCTATGCAGGTATCATTGATTCCTCTTAGAAAAAGTAATTTCTGAGATTCTTTATTAAGAGTATGGTCTGAATTCTTCTTAAGAGAAAATAGGAATCTTGATATATAATCCTCTAGACTTTCATCTTCCTTCTGTTGAATTCGAAATATGTCATCACCTTTACTGCCACTTTTACAGTATTCCTTGTATTTTTCAAGAAATTTTGTTTGCATGTCTGGCCAACTATCGACAACACCCCTTCCTAGACTCATGAACCATCTGAGAGCTCCCTCCTTCAAGGTAGCAGGAAACAATTTCAGTTTGTGAGCATCTGAAGTGTAGTCATAACTACGACAGAGGATATCAAACTCAAACAAGAAGGTCTCTGGGTCTTCTGTGACTAAGCCATAGAACTTGGGAAGTAATGAAGAAGGAATATTCTTAAGGTTGTCATTATTTTGTTGAGGAGTAATGGGGAATTCAAAAGCAGGAGGTCGATTCGGTGGATTACGTGCCATGTTCACCTGACCAAGTATAGGAGCAAATGGATTTCCTTTAGGTTCTTCGTCAAATGGGCCAAATAGCAAATAACCACACAGACCTTCAGCAAATGGGTCAATATCTAAGTCTCCTTCGTCCTCAAATAGGCTATAAGCTGGTTTAGTTTTCTTGGCAATGAATGGTAGGTTGGGGAGAAATCTTCCGTGAGCGTCTCTCCTTCTATGCATGCAATGAAAATGAATGGTATTTTGAAAGATTTTGAAAA
>VDFB02240858.1:0-34881 GCA_007258455.2 Sequoia sempervirens
CAAAAATATTTTTAAAAAATGGAAAAAGGTCCTAAAAAAAGACAAAAAATTCAAATAGCCAACAAAAATCCAAGCAATAAAATCAAACCAAATCACTTCTTCCAAACAATTCAACGCATCAATTCAACTCCTTTAAATCAATCTTCAAGTTATCAATCCAATCACATCAATTCTTCTATTCAATTCATCACACCCTTTCATCCAATCAAATCATCAAATCAATCATCATATCATTCTAAACAATTTCTTCAAATCAAATCAATCAAATCAATCCAAGCAATAATCCAAATGCAAGTCAATCCTTAATCCATACCAATCAAGTCGATCAAACTTGCCAAATTATCCAATCACATCCTTTGGTCTTGATCCTAATTTTGTTGTAAACCCAATTAATCAAAATCAATCAATCAATCCTCTAATCAAATTTCTCTAATCTAAATCAATCCAATCACATCAATTATTCTATTCAATTCATCAAATCAATCCTCATGTCATTCCAAACCACTTCTTCAAATCAAATCAATTAGATCATTCTAAGCAATAATCCAAATGCAATTCAATCCTTAATCCATACCAATCAAGTCGATCAATCTTGAAAAATTATCCAATCAAATCCTTTGGTCTTGATCCTAATCTTGTTGTAAAACCCAATCAATCAAATTCAATCTATCAATCAATCATCCTTGTGTTGATCTAGGGATATGTCATTCCCCGCAATGACAACACTATCATCATCAATCAAAATCAATCAATCAATTACTCATCAGTTTGTAGCTTGACAGAGACAATACCTTTTTTTGTATCATTTGTGCATGCTTGCTTGATTTCATGTGTGCATTATCATTTTTATCTTGCATTTGCATCGAACCCGAATTATTCCAACTAATATTCATATCTTATATCTAGACAAGGTTGTATTACGTTGGGGCACAAGACACATAATCACCTTTGTCCTTATAACTTGGTGCATGATGTCTATTGTTACATCAAACATCATGGTTTTTCACTTTCTTTTAGCATAACATATCATTCATCTACTTCATCCACTTCCTATCTTGTATCATTCATATTGTCCCTCCTTTTCATTTCATTTTGAGAGCATACCTATGTTTGTCCAACCTGCCTATCCTCTTGAGGGGGCATCATCATCCCATCATCATCCTATTCTTATATCATCAACATCCCACTTTTATTTTGCCATGATCCTATCTTTCTATCATCATCCATTATCCTCTAGCCATACCTTAGTTTCTTTGAAATGATGTTACTTGACACAAAGCTCATCATCTCGAACATCTTCTCAAATAGGGGCAAAATGTAGACACTAGAAATTATCCCTCACCTATGAACCCACCTTTTCATATCAATTGCTCCTACTTGCATAATTAAATAATTTTAATTATTTAATTATCTTTTAAGGTCATATTCCTCTATATTTAATTAATTCATTTTTCCCTTTATTCTTCCTTTGATTAATCAATTAAATTTGGTTTATTTAATTATGTCACTAATTAGCCTATTCCTTTCTATAATTAAATAAATGCTTATTTATTTAATTATTGTCATTTTTCTACTATAATTAAATAATTATTTTAATTATTTAATTAGTCATTATCCTCTTCTTCTATAATTAAATAAATTTTATTTATTTAATTATTTACTAATTTGTCATTTTCATCCACTTTTGAATTAAATTATTATTTTATTTAAAAGTCAACATGTCACATGTCTTTTATAATTAAATAATGCTTTTATTATTTAATTATTCACCTTCTCTATTTTATTAAATAATTTTATAATTATTTAATTTTCTCCAACAACCTCTTTTTTTGTGTCAATCTCATTATCTGTGCCATTCTCATCTTCTCTTGTCTGATTCATTTTCCACTCTTGATTGAATTATCTTATAATTCAATCTTGGTCATTAATCCTTATCATTGCCCTAATTTTTCCCTAACCCTATTTCATACTACAACTTTCAATCTTGGCCATTGATTAAGACATCTTATTGACATCCAATCTCAACCATCAATCCAAATTAGACCTTTCCTATAAATCAACCCTCTCATAAACCATTACGGGGGTTGGCTCTTCAAGTATCCTTATGCTACCAAAATTATTCTTGAATCATTCATCCATTTCTATCTATCATATCCATCTCAATGTTATGCTGTTGAATTAAGCAACTAACATATCAATTCAATGGAATAATTCATCCATCATTGTGTCTATTTGAGGTATTGAAGATTTGGATCAGGTAATGCATGTTATTATTTTATCATTTCTTATTTTATCCAAATTTAAATTCATATAAAATAATAGCTCAATATAATAGAATAGGGATAAAGCGATCCCTTATCGACAATGGCTCAACTCTTAATTTGTGTAGTATAACTCTTTTGGATATAATTGGTGTGGATAAACAATATTCCTTTATCTATTCAAGGATTTTACAATGTAGGGAAACAACTACTTGGTGTGATCACTTTGCTTGTTAAAATTGGAAAGGCCGTGTTAGAAACTCCTATCCATGTTATGCCTTGTGATCTTTGATACAACCTCCTTTTAGGCTGACCATGGATTCATGAAATGCATGTGGTGCCTTCTACCCTTCATCATAAAATGAATTATGTATACAACAACATAGTGTATACAATTGATGCCAATCCAAAACCAATTTTTTTTTTGAACATTGAGAAAGGCAAGGAAAATCCTTTGAAATCATTGACACCAACTACAAGAGTAGAACCTGTGCAATAGAAAGATAAAGAAAAAAATATTGAGGAATTCATGAAGCTATTAGAAGATGATTGGGGTTCCTTAGATTCACAATATTCATGGGAGAATACAAGATCATCAAAAAAGACCATGAAAAGGGAAAATAAAAAGTGGTGATGTCAACACAAAACTTAGTTGAACCTTTGAAAGCATCCACCTCAACCACTTTAGAACAAAAGACAACAAATTACACAACAAACAATGATGAATCTGATTATGAGCAACCACTGAATCCAAAAGAAATGAAAAATATTTATGGAAAAGTTTATGAACTTATGAAACAACTTGGGTATAGTGGAAAAGGATGTGGTGCTAGAGAACAAGGTATCCTTGTCCCTATAGAGCCTCACATGCAAGAAGAGACTAGTGACATTGGTTATTTTCCCTCGAAAGAAAAAAAAACAAGCCTTCACTTAATATCAACACTATTACTAAGGATTCTTCTAAGCCAACTTTAACATTAGTGTATCTTGAACTGATAGAAACTAGTGGTCTTGATTATTATCCTCTAAAAGAAATGAAAGAAACAAAGAAGTCTTTGTTTAACATTAATGTCATCACAAAAAGAACTCCTAGGACATGTCTTAGTAATGATTTGAGTTCATTATATTTTACACCCTCCTTTCAAGGAGAGAACAAAATCTCACAATCTAAAGAGTCTTGTGTAAGTATGACATCATGTACTAAGCAAGATATATCTTTGTCGCAAAATAAAGGAAAATCTTCTATTGATCAAGAGAGTATCTTGTTGAGACTCCTCTAAGATTGTTTGATATCTCTCCCTCCAAGAACACAAAAGAAATTTTAATACAAGAATTCCTTTTGTGAATATCATAGTTTATGGTCATTCTACTAATGAATATAAGGCTTTGGGTAACAAAATTCAACATCTTAAGGATTGTGGTGCTCTTCCTTGTGTTGAAGCACCTAGTTCTTCTAATTGATATTGATTTTCATGTTTCTCATCAATTATCTTGGCTCATCCTTGTCTTGCACTAAGTGGGTGCAAGGGGTTAGATATCCTTGTCCTTGTATGGAACTTGTCATTTTCTCTTTTGGATAGTTGACTTCTTTCCATGTATATATAAGAGCAAGCTTGGGATGTGGACGACATGTCTTAATTTGGCTCACATGTGACATGCTAAGTTATCTTTAGTATTGCATTTTGGGGGCAACCCCTTATTCATGATGTAGTTTCATTTGGGAACATATGACTTGGCATAGGGCTTTCCGAATAACCTCTCATGTCTTCTTCTAATTTAAAGAAATTTCTCATAGCAATGGTGTTAGCAACTGCTTTAAAGTGGGGGCATACATCAACACTCATGTTTCATTGTGCAATTTTCTTTATTTTTGCAATGCATCCTTTGATTGGTGGTATCATTAGGTTTGATTTCCTCTGAGATCATGATATTTCTTTGATTTTTCCTCTCTTGGAGACATTAGGCATGACATTCCCTAAGAAGATACCTTACATCAATGAAGAAAAATCCCTTTGATCATACCTTACACTATTTTTCATTTACAATAACTGTTATATGGCCACCTTGCATAACACACTTTGCTTTCCTATGGAGCCATCTTGTTTTTTCATGAGTGTCAAGCATGCAAATTTTTTCTTGCCTCATGAATCATGTTGTTCATGTTGTGTGGCACCTTATCAAAGTTATTAGGAGGTATAGCTTTGGTATGGTTAGTATGATGAGAAGCCTAAACATGGGAAAGAATTTTTCATTGTATGGTGAGAAGTTGATATAGATGCATGACTTTCTCACTAAGCCACCCTTTTTGGATACACACGTAGTAGACAGCTTGAAGTCCCATTTCCTTAGAGTGAGTGTGCATTTTTGGACAAATAGCTTAGATCTGACCCACATTTTGTTGGAAAAATGGTCGAGGCTTGATCCACCCCTTTTTTTTTTGCTTTTCTTTCTTTTAGTCATTAACATTGTATGTTTTTGTATCTTGATGTTGTATATCATACACCTTGTGTGTGTCCCTTTGTGATTATTTTGGTTTGATGTATGATCTTGGATCTTGGGGGCTTGATCACCCTCCTTGATCTTATTTATCTTATACCGTCCACATTGGCACACTTGGGACCCTCTTGAATGTCTACTTTAGTGTGAGTTTGAAGCAAGTTCCTCCTCCCACTAAAGTGGGGGCTAAATGTAGTGTAGGAAAAAGTATCCCTTTTTCACACTTAATTTGGGAATAGTTAATATTAAAATGAGCCTATTGTCACCTTTATTTAGAGTTGTATTGTGTTTTACACATTCACATTATGCTTAGGGCCCTTTTAAACTAAATGGACTTGATTATGCCTTATTTAGGGTGTTGTAAAGTGTATCTTTACACTTTCACACTAATCTAGGGATTTATTAAATTATTGGGCTTATTTATGCCTTAATTGGTCCCATTTTGCATCCACAAGCCTTATTAAATTCATTTCCTAAAGGATAATCCTAACATTTATCAAAAAACCAATCATAATTCAGTGTTTTGGGTCACGTGTTCTAGATCTGGTGATTTGGGACTCATACACCACCTTGGGCATATGCATCCCACCTAGGTCTTGGGACCTTATTTCAAATTCCACATTAAACAAGACACTTCTTGGAGTTTATGTCTTGGTTTTGAGCCATTGGGACTCATATGCCACAATTGGTGTATGAGCATCGCTATAATTAGGTCTTATTTTAAATCAAATTCTTGGTGGGTTTTTATCGTCCTAGATCTGATGTTGGCTTGAAGTGTTGTAATTTTAGGAAATTTTGCATAAACAAGTATAAAAACAAGGTTATTTTACATAGTTTCATCCTATAATTTCACAAGCATTGATCAAGATTACTTACACAAGAGCATTTCTAAGGCATTCAATGGTAGATTTCTAGAAGATTATTGCAACAATCAAGATCCATTATCATGTTAAAAGGCTTGATGCATCATGGATGTGGCTTTGAGCTAATGTTGTGATGCATTGTTCAAGGTCAATTCAAGTATTCAAAGGCATTATCTTTTATCCTGAGATGATCAAGATCTACATCCATTGAGGCAACTTAATGCTTGTTTGTAGATCTACAAGGTTTCAAACAAGGTTCTATTGTTTCATCTTATGTTTAATGCTTCATTTCATTCATGCTTCATTTCTCATTAAGGTTTGATTACCAAAATGGGGTTTGACCAAAGAAAACCACCATTCCCTAGAAAAAAAACATTTTTCTCTTCGTTGATGTGTGATTGCAGGTTTATAGGTTGAAGAAAAAGTGGATTTGAAGCCTTCAAAAGTGCCAAAATTGCAAAGTTGCAAAACTTTTCATAAAAAGTTGTCAAGACTCATGTAAACTCAGATCTAGAGAAAGATATCCAAGTTATTTACATGAAACCAATGGGAAAGTGCTTATTTCATCCATCTTTAGAGGATCACAATGTTTTAGATCAAGATTCTGCTTGTGGGACACTTTTCATCTTTTTGGGACACTTTGCAATAGTCTAGGTGTATGAGTCCCATTACTGTCTTTTTACCAAATTTCAATAGATCCAGATCAGTCACTGAGAGATTCCAAATCTTGCCCAGAAACCCTATACTAGGACTAAATCACCCAATTTGAAGTTGTAAGAGAGGGGGACCAACCCCGTTAAGGCTCCAGGTCATGGAGAGCCAAGAGTGGAGGGCTACCCTAACTTACCTCACTCTAAAGGGTATCTTGAAACTTAGGTTTGGGCTAGGCGAGCTCATTTTTGGAGTTGGTACTATGCCTTAGAAAACTCTCTATTCGAGGATGATAGTGCAGTTCTAGGATGTCAATGTGGTGCGCTAGTGTCTCTCTGGCACGTTGGCATTCATACGGTCAAAAAATAGTGAACACAATACAAACTACTCAAAAACTAACTAACAACCTAGCTAGTTGATTTCAATGGGAAAAGTAGAATAATAAAATAGAATGGATAAATTTGGAGATGATAAAGTAGATAAATAAAGGCTAGGGTGATGAAGATGATCTCACAAAAGTGCTTGTTTGCCAACTAGATTCATGCATACATTCATCTGCATATACACAAGAAGGGGAAAATTGTTGGGGTTGTATAGGGGCCTTCCTTAGTCAGACCCCCATTTTAGTGTTTCCACCTCCGTGGACAAATATAAAGCAATGAAGTAGAAATATGTGATAAAGGAAAGAAAGGAAAGCAATACAAACTACAAAATAGTATTATGCTACTTGACCAAATCAAAAAGGAGAGGAGAAAAACATTACCACCTCCACCCAAAATATCACTAGCCAATGGAGGAGAATACGAACTTGGAAAGACCACCACAGTTACAATTGTGTTGAAGGGAAGCCTCACAAGGCTTTGAGCCCATGCTGCTATGGTTTGCTTCACACTGGCTATGTGGAGTTGATGGAGTGTTGGAGTGTTGCTAAAGAGTGAAGTGAATGTTGAAAGTGCTTAGAGAATACCCATCTATTGCTTAGAGGATGAAATGAGATGAAGATGGATGAATTTAAAGGAGAAGTGGGAAGAATCTACCATTTTGGGGTCGGTTGGTCGAAGAGGGATGTTACAAATTGACCCCAATCAAAAGTGTAACACCTTTGCCAACTTTAGATGTGAGAATCCATCAAGGATGATAGTGTACCACACAGAAGTCTGTATTCCACACGTGCATCCACGATAGAAATTCTCTCATTGACACAAAAGAAAAATTCCAAGTGGAAGGAAATCAGTTGGGTGATGTGGAATTTTTCCTTCAAATTTAATTTTCTAAGGTGTGATTGTGTAAAAGGGGAATTTGTGTAAGGGGTGAAAATTCACTCCTATACATTTTTCCCCCACTTTAGTGAGCACGAATAATGATGAGTGTTTTAGTAAAGTAGATCAAGGAGCTAGTAGGGTTAGAAATTTATACTTGAATTGTCAAGGAAGCATACCACAATCTGGAGAGATTGAAAGCATAAGGTAGGCAGAGGACCCTATAGCCTTGCAAAAATATGAAGCTACACAAAATACACGGAAGGCCCTCAAACCAATAATGGAAACATCCCATAGGATGAAAGCGTCTCACAAGCTCGCAGACCTGCAAGGAGGTGACCCCCAAGATCTCTCACATGAAGGAAGCCTTAAGGTAAGAACCTTATAGGTCTGTAGACTTACAAGGAAGGTGTCCTCCAAGATCTCTCACATGAAGGAAACCTAATGAAAAAGAATATTATAGGCTCATAGACCTACAAGGAAGGTGTCCTCTAAGATCTATCACATGAAGGAAACCTAATGAAAAAGTATCTTATAGACCCATAAACCTACAAGGGAGTGACCCCCAAGATCTCTCACATGGAGGAAGCTCAAAGGTGTAAGCTCCCTACAGGCCCGCAAACCTATAAGGAGGTGTCCCCCAAGATCTCTCACATGAAGGAAACCCAGATGCAAGGAGACTTCGCAGAGTCAGAAAGCGGATTCACAGTCCCACCTACAAAGCAACATGTTTACCTGTAGATAAGGCATGTCCAAAAACACAAAGTGGACACACAGGAAAATAAGTGGAAAGTCATGCAATCCATGAACAAGTTGGAAGGATTTCAAATGGGTCCCTCGAATACTTGGTGTAAAAAGGGGGCCACTCAAGGGACATGTTGTTTGAAAGTGCGAAAGAGATGTTTTTTCTCAAATCAATTCATCGTCAAGGAATCCTTTCAAAAGATGTTCACTTCATTAAGGAATTTGAAAGGAATAAAATGCCCCCTTGCAAGGGGAAGATAAAAGTTTCTCCCACCTCAGAGGAAATTTCTCAGGTTCTTTATTTACGAACCCATGATGAAAGAAGCATGTTTTGCTAGGGGTCCAAGTCGAGAATGTGATTATTTGAAAAAGTTTTCAAATATTCTCGAGAAAAGATTTGTTGGCAACAAAGAAATTTTCTGAAAATCAAAGCATCATAGAAATGGCATTGTCATCACACATGATAGGTATAACTCAAGCAAAGAAGAGAGAAAGATAAGAAAAGAGAAAAAGAGAAATAATTACAAATAGAAGGCATAGGGGTGATCAGATATTTTAAGGTCAAATTTGCTCATAAATATATATGTATAATAACAATATATGTATAATAACAGTATATAAATGAACTGTCATAAACCCCTTACCATATCAGATCATGTGAAGAATGCACAAGAAAACAAAGTGAAAATAAAAAATTGGGTCAACATGGAAGGGACGCCTAAATGCCCCCAACACTTTGTGTCATCCCCAATTTTTGGAAAATCAATAACAAACATGGAAGAATGATGATGCCGATAGAAGAAGGTTTATGACATAAAATCACTCCTATATCCAAGCACCAACAAGAGTGACAAGGGTCATCCAGGAACACATAACACAATCACAAAGGAACACATCACAACAAACACACACACATCTAATCTAAAGATAAAGAAGAGGCTTCCCCCTAACACTCATTGACCAAGAGGTTGTCTAATTCCCAATCTAGATTGATATAATGGGAAGGAGGATGAGCATGTAGTAATAGAATATTAAGGGGAGGAGATTTTGATTCTCCCAAAAAAAGGGCTATGGAAGAAAGCCCTGCAAGGTCTTCTCCCACTAGGATTTTGTGGAGCTATGGTCAACAATTTCATGAAGATCGTTGATAGATATAGAACTTCATCTAGAGAGTTAAACATGCACTTTATTGGAGTGCCATGTTGTACCTCAAAGGATAGAGAATGTTGTGCCTAAGATTCATTGCTTGGCCCACTGAGTGACTCAAAAGCAGTGACAAACTCAAGGGAAGCCGAGATTGGTTCCATTACTAGGACATAACAAGTCAACACAGGACCACCCTTTGGAGAAGGTGGGCTCCTCTTATTCCCTCCATTGTTGGAAGGGCCATCCTCTACCTTTTGTTTCGTTGGGGGATGTGAAGTTCTCCCCATAGACAAAGCAAGAGGTGCAAAGGAAGAGGAGGAGAAAACCACGATAGATACCATTGAAGTATTTGGCATATCCATAGGTTTAGGGAACACTAGGATGTCCAGAAGGGACATCAATAGGGGTGGCTCCACTGAAGGAGTGATAAACACCTACACCTTTTTAAGGTCAAGCACACTTGTACTCATAGTGGGATCCAAAAGCGAAATTGAGCTAGATTGAATAGAAGTAGAGGGGAGAAGAGAGGAGGATGCATCATGAGGCCCTGAAATAGGGGTGATCGACTCCTCTTCCTTCTTTTACAAAGCTACCTACTCAACTACAAGAGCCTTTTGTTGACGCTTGCACTCATGTGCAAGGTGGTTTCTATGAATCTTCAAGCTAGAGACTGGAGGTTGTGAGGGGACAGAAGGCTCTTGCTTAGCCATGGGATTTTCCACTTCAACTTTTTCTAGTAGAGGGACAAGCTCTTGAATGGGAGTAGGAGAAAGAGATTGAGAAACAACAAGGGGAGTCTCTAATGCCTCAACAATGGGCCTCTTCCTGTTTATTACTTTGGGTGCAGAAGTGTAGGAGGTCGCGAAGGCCGAGACATAGAGGATTCCCCATAGGGATCCTTTCTTCTACCATACCAAATAGGCCTAGGTTCTGTGGGCAGAAAAAGAAGCTCAAATGCAGAGAACTTGGGATTTTTCTAAGTGGGCACCATAGGATTCTCCTGCAAATGTGGAAAAAAATATGATGGTGCCACAACGGGGTGAGAGGAAGCATCAAGCTAAACAATGGAAGAGGAAGAAGAGGGACCCTGAGTGGGATTTTCTTCTTCTCTTCTTTGGGCCTTGGCAACATCACTGTTAGCTTTCAAATAGGCCCTATGCAAAAAGACATAAGGCGATAGAGGGTACCTCACTCTAGGCACTAAGCACCGCTTCTTGTAATTTTGATATGTCTAATACAAGAGGTCCCTCCTAGGAAAAAGAGGACCAATGGGTACAGGACAAAAGTGGTCTAAAGAATAACTACCATGCACAACCAGTGGTCTATAACCAATGTCATGGATCACATGCACAAAACCCTCATGAATAAATTTCAAACATTTGTGCACAACTAAGGGAATTGAATTCATAGCTACTAACCAAGGGATATATGGCTTCACTATGAAGAGTTTGTACCCCGTGATAATGTCAAACAACGGGCTTATATATTTAGGTCCAACAAGGACCGACAAAACAATACTACCAAGAGGAGGTATGAAAAGTTTGTTATGTGCACAAATAGTGCTCATAGGTGTGTCATACCCATCTTTGTGTAGGAAGTTGATTAACATAATCTTCTTGGTTACAATGTTCACTTGAGACGTCGGGTCAACAAGAACACCTACTATAGTGTTCCCATTGATCTATGTAGGGATGTAAAGAGGAGATGGTTCTCTATTAAAACCCATCGGTAGGTCCTATTGAGGTGAAGGTTATACTTGTAATACTACTCATAGGCTGGGTTGCAAGGTGAAAATCCTCACAACACTCACACCTACAATGATCCTAAAACATGAGGAAAGGAGCCTTCATTATCGCCAAACGGAACCAAAATGGTTCATGTTGGGTTCACCAAAAATGTAAGAGAGGGGGACCAACCACGTTAAGGCTCCAAGTCACAGAGAGCCAAGAGCAGAGGGATGCCCTAACTTACCTCACTATAAAGGGTATCTTGAAATAAGGATCGAGAATGATGAGGAATATAATGTACTTCAATCACTTTGTAGATCCTGGACTTAGGTATGGGCTAGGCGAGTTGGTTTTTGGAGTTGGTATTGTTCCTAAGATAGCTCTCTATTTGAGGATGACAATGTAGTTCTGGGATGTCAGTGTGACATGCTAGAGTCTCTCACGCGCACTGGAATCTATACAGTTAGAAAATAGTGAACACAATACAAACTGCTCAAAAACTAACTAATAGCCTAGCTAGTTGGTTTTAATGGGAAAAACATAATAATAAAGTAGGATAGATAAATTCGGAGATGATAAAGTAGATATATAAAGGCTAGGGTGATGAAGATCTCAAAAAAGTGTTTGTTCACCAACTAGCTTCATGTGTACATTCACCTACACACACAAGAAGGGGAAAATTGTTGGGTTTGTATAAGGGCCTTCCTCAGTAAGACCCCCATTTTGGTGTTTCCACCTCCACAAATAGCTAGAAAGAAATGAAGTAGAAATATGTGATAAAGGAAAGAAAGGAAAGCAATACACACTACAAAATAGTATTATGCTACTTGACCAAATCACAAAGGATAGGAGAAAAATGTTACCACCTCCACCCAAAAGTTCACTAGCCAATGGAGGAGAATATAGACTTGGCAAGGCCACCATAGCCACAATTGTGATTAAGGGAAGCCTCACAAGGCTCTCAGCCCATGCTGCTATGGCTTGCTTCACACTTGCTATGTGGAGTTTATGGAGTGTTGGAGTGCTGCTAAAGAGTGAAGTGAATTCTAGAAGTGCTAAGAGAATGCCCAATCTATTTCTTAGAGGATGACATGAGATGACGATGGATGAATTTAAAGGAGAAGTTACAAGTTGAAGAGGGACGTTACAAATCGACCCCAATAAAAGTGTAACACCTTTGCCAACTTTGGACATGGGAATCCGTTAGGGACAACCGCATGCCACATAGACATTTGCACGCTGCGCGTGCATCCCCGACATAAATTCTCTTACCGACACAAAATACAGATTCCAAGTGGAAGGAAGGCAATTGGGTGATGTGGAATTTTGCCTTCGGATTTGATTTTCTAAGGTGAGGCTATGTAAAAGGGGAACTTGTGTAAGGGGTGGAAATTCACACTTATACGGGTGTATGAGTCTCAATACACCTCAAAAGGATTAATTTTTAGGGTTTTCAATCCTTGCTTAATCATCATTATTTCTCTAGGTGCATCTTTGTTTTATTCTATTTATCAATTTGATTACATGCTTTCAAATTTCATTTTCTAGGTCACATAGCTAGATTTTCATATTGCTTTCATTTTCGTCTTTCTAAGCATTTTCTTAGTGGTGAACCCTCTTTAATCACATTTAAGGAGACCTTGTAGCACTCTCTTTTCCTAATTGGATCATTAGATTGAGAACTCTAAGGTTTCCTTGAATGAACTAGAGTGAAATAGGCCCTTATCCATTGTTCTATCTCCTAAAATGTGGAACCTTGTTTCCTTGTGTTCAAAGTAAAACCAAAGGTAATACCTTAATTAAGATATCACAAAAGTCTAGGTCTTTTAAAATACACAAGCAAGCTAGGCTCTACACATTCATTCATGAAAACCATAGATGTTTGTAGACTATTGAATTATTTTATTTATTAATCCATGAGCATATCTATACATTTCCTTTATTATTTTGAGAACATACCTTACAAAATATTTTCAAGGATTTTGTAGTTGTTTGGATAATTAGATAAATATCGCATATCCAAACATGCATACCATACACATGGGGACACTTAACTGAGGTTATTTATTTCATTAATAATTTAATATATTTAGGTTATCAATGATTATTATAAATTCGGATGAACCTAGACCATTACAATAACAAAAATATAATACCTAGATTTGGAATTTTTGAACCCTAAGGTTTTGCTATCATAATATTTTTCTTTCCTATTCTCCTCTCTAGTCCAAAGCCACTCTCCTAAAAAGGTCTATATACCCCCTACAAGCCATTCTAGAATGAGAAACATGCAAACCTACAAGGGAATCTTGAAAATTTGTGATCTTAACTACTACAAGGGATACACATACCTTCATGCCATCTTTTTATCATCCCTATACCTAGAAACTACCTCAATCATGTTCCTCTATACTTGCAAAGTATTGAGATACATATTCATTCCATATGCAACACTTTGGGTCATCAAAGAGTCCATGGAAGGTGGGAGAGTAGGTGGAAAAATAGATGTAGGTAGCTAGGAGAGTAACTACAATGCCATTACATGTGGTGCCCAAATGATTTTTGAAATAAGTTTAAAGCTAATATGTGATCCTTAGGATATGTTTTAATTTTCTATAGATCAATTATTACCACATTATACTTTTCTTTATTAGATGACTAGCCATTGACACTTCATGTGAGAATAAAAAATGTGTCAAAGCTTGGAGGTGGTTTAAGAACCATGACACATTGTTGAAAAATATATGTATCGTATTTTCTCTTTTAGAATGTTGGGGAAACTTGTTGGCATAAGAACCTCTATCAAGAACCTTAAGTAAATTTGAGACCACATCAATTTGTCATCACTCAACACTTGATCTCTCCTTTCTTTTGTTAGGGATTGAATAGGAACTCAATGTTGTTGGAGGTTTTTGGTTCCTAGTTCCATAAAAAGATTCAATAACTCATTTTCTTCCTTATTTTTGCATGTCAATGAAATCACTACTTCTAGGGAATAGCATAAGCACACTCTTAACAATTTCTAATTTGTCAAAGATTCACTACCTAGCAAGAACTCTTCAACTAAGTTTGTGCCTTGGGATTAATTGAGAACTCAAGAACTCATTACTCATCAAGAACCTTGTCGATATTTAGAATCTTATAAAAAAACTAAGAACCTATTGAGAAATATACAAAGTTATAGAACCATATTAAATATCCATCAATCACTTCTCTTAGTGCCTTAATTTTTTGGGCCATCAGACCACCCTTAATTTGTTTACTGAGGGATCAATGAAGATGATACATTGATACTCTAAAGAATTCTTCTAATAAAAATTGGGAGGGAGGCGATGAATTACCACCCTAAAAAAAGACTTGAAATAGCTTTTCTATCAGACTTCACTCAATGATCCTTCATCAAACATCTTACAAAGCATCAAACTTGGTGGCTCCCTAATACAAGGGATGGGAACATGAAGAACTCCAATACTATGCTAAATACAATTATTCTTCTTTGTATAAGTAATCTTGTTTTGAAATAGGACATGGGATGAGAGCAAGGAATTCCTTGAAAGTCTAATAGAACAAACATTTAGAATATTTTGGAGAACAATGGATTCAAGATTAGGGAATAAGAAAACAAGAAAAAGGTTACCAAAGTAAGTAAAACCTAAAACCCCACAACACCAATAAAAGGACAAAACGAGGAAAACAACAAATAGAGCTTAGACTTAATTTTTTATTGGTTTTTCATGATAGTGATTTCCCAATTTACACTTATTGGATTGGTTGCAAATGGCGGGTGCATGTCATGAGAGTAGAACAAAGAGAATCACAACATGTAAAATTGGGGTGTCAATAAATCAAACCCATGGGTTTGTCTCACTATCACAAATATAAGTTTAATCGTTGGATATGTATATGACCGGGAAATGTAGTGTGCACACCTATTTCCTAATTTTCTTGATTTTATATTCTCTACCTTACTCTAAGAACTCATAACATTTTAAAATAATTTATTAGGTTTGTTAGATAATTAGGGTACACATTGTCTAAGGTTAACCCCCTACAAATAATTTTATAGTCATGTGAATGATCAAAGAAATCAAGCTTCAAACATGCAAATGCTTCAAGGTTGATTATACAAATTTGGATTTATTTTAGGTGTTCCATTGTAAGTGCTCTTAGCATGATCATATCATAAATACAAATGATATTTGAATGATTAATTTGATCAAATGAATGTAATTTAATATCTTTAAATGCAATAACATTAATAAATTCCATATATGGGTTTAGTTGGCTCTAGGTGAGAAAGAATTGGGTATGTGTTGGTTAGAATTTGAATATAATTCTTTAAAAAATATTGGTAAAATATGTAGGTGTGGGACCAATTTCATGTATGTGGTACTATTCTACCAAAATTTGAGACCAGCGTCTTAGACAAAGCTTCACTATTTTTCTTCCAATACATACAAAAAAGTTAAATCGTGAATCACAAGTCAAAAATTACAATAACTATCTTTTGACCATCAAAGTCAATTAAATGTATTCTTTTTTGTTATTTTTATATTCTAAAATTTTATTACCCGAAAGATGTAATAAATATAAAATGTATAAATTTTTTATTTAAATAAATAAGACAAAATCAAATTCATAAAAAAAATATAATTGAAACTAGATAAAAAATTGAAAAAACATTAAATTCACAAAAAATATATCATTTACCAAATGTATACTTATTGAAATAAGTCAAAATTAAGAATACACAAGCAATAATTCCAAATTCTTGAAATTAGTTGTGGGTTATTTCTAAAGGTGGATTGACCATGAAAAGCAATAATTAAGATTCTTTTCTTGTTCAATGAATTGTTGATTAGACTAGGATGAGTTTAATATGAAAGCTATCCTTGAAATGCTGATTTGTTTTAGTTGATTATAAATTATCCATTTTTTTCACGTTTCTAACTTTACAAGAATCTTAGAAAAAAAGAAATTCTATTTTTTCCAAAGATATGACGCACATTTTGGTTAAAATTTTTCTTTAGCATTTTATACATCAACATTGAGGAATGTATCAATTGATTAAATATCTAATACATCATTTTTTAATATAAATATCTTTAATTCAGTATATGATAAAAGTGCATATTTTTTAAGTTTATATTTTTTTTTCATTTCATATTAATAAAATATTGTAATGTTTAATTTATTTGATTTTATGTATTAATTTTTTTGAATTCTATATTTATCATTTTGCATAATTTTATTTTTGTTATAGACAAGATTAATCTAAATTTCTTAAGATCCTTACATTCTTATGTATATTATTGTTTCTCCATTATCTTATAATAGATCGATTCACATTATTTCTAATGCATATTTTAAGAGCACATGATTAATGTATTTAGTGGAAATGTTATATTATGATCACATACACGATGACGTTTTCCTACATAATGCATATAGAGATACTTTAATTGATGAAGTACTAATATCATTTGATGCATCTAATATTTATCATACTTCATTCCATACTTTTTCACATACTTTTGTTGAGTACTTTACTCTTTTTCATAGATCACGTTTTCATAAATTTTCTAATCTTTCAATCTGTAGTAGTCATTTGCTAGTATGCTTTATGGATTATTAATACTCTCCATTGCTATTACATCTTTAGATGACCATAACTATTTTTTTAATTTCATCTCACAATTATGATTTGACCTAAATATTACCAATTGGGTGTATGATCTATAAATATTACTTCAATTAATATTACTTTGAAAACTTGATATAATTTTTCAAGATTTTGAGGATAAGAATGACCCTTTAATACACATGATAATAATGTTATCACATATATGTGTATATGTATAAATATGTCCAGATATATATTTGTGCAGGCATATATGTATATTTATATAGACATGTATATACACATACATACATATATATGTATGTCTATATGAATGCATACATACATTTATATACATATGTATATGTGTATGTACGTATGTATAGTTCTAATATAAAAATTATTATCAAAATATTATTAAAATTGATTATTATATTTTTAATATTTCTAATTTAAACCATTGTTTGTATTTATTAAAATTTTATATTTTAAACTATTGTTTTGTATTGAATAATTATTATTATATTTTCTATGTGTGTGTGTGTGGGGGGGGGGGGAGGGGGGGCGCACACACACACACACATGCACGTACACACACATTTTTATATGTTATCCTCCAACATGTTAAAATATATTATATAAAAAGGATTCTCACCATGGGATGTGAAATAAGATAGCTTATTGGATGATGTTAACTTTATAGGTTGATCTTCTTCATTAATTTTGATTTGTCATATATTTTCACATATTATGTCTCACTTTGATTTTCTCTTCAGGTTCATTCCAATTATATGGATGACACAAAGCCATTAACTTTTTAATTGAAAAGTTCTTTTAATAATCTAAAAAGCATAAATAATAAAAGAGCTTAATAAAGATCGAAAGAGCCACTTTCAAGTGTGCTTTTAACAATTCCAAGGAGGATTATAAATAGAACATAGCATCATAAAGAGGCTAAATATGACTACTCAACTTATGATAGCTATAAGAAATAGTTCTAAGATTGATTGAATATGACAATAAGAGATCATATCACAAATTCACTTTCACAATGCATATTGATATGAGTGGTAATGAACATTCTTACTATTTTACAAATATTTATATTTATGTAAAATATACTATTCATAATGAAACACCATTTCTATAATTAAAAAAATTAATATTCAATTATAATTAAAAATTTAAGTCATCATTTTTTATAGCTTTATATTCTATTTAAATTAAGTTTAACGATAATAACATTTAGATTCTCATATAAGCAATAAATAAATATTAGGATTGAAAAAATATATTATTATACATATATATTTAACTAATTCAATTGTATGCAAGTAAATTGCATCTATCAAGAAGTTACACAATGATGAAGATCACTTACTAGGGTTCCTTCTTTCACCATGTTTAACATTTTGTTTACTTAGGACCATTTGAGCTTGTTGCATCATTGCATAACCATATACAAAAACTAAGTCAAGTAGATCATAAAATACAATAGAATATTCTAAAACATCACAAGGAAAACTAGAACATCACTAACTTCACCATTAGAAGTAATCTCAAATATCTATTAAGATGTGATCATAATTATAGACAAAATCCTTTTATAGGAGAGAAAATCACACTTATAATTCACATTGAATATATGGTAGTAATATTAGCATATATCTCTACCTTATGTATTATATCCAAATTAACTTCTATTTAAAAATATTATATATTTTTATCCACATTTAATTTATCCAACATAGAGAAAACTAACTAATATTATCTTCTTATAAATCTAGCACTAAAGATGACTAATGTGAAATCTATGAATTTAAATTACAAGATCACACACAAGTTTCACAATTAACTAGAATTAATAAAATCATTAAACATGAGGAGTACAATTATAATTGTAAAATGATCAAACCCTACAAATTAATTATTTTAGACACCTAAAATTGTCACATTGTCAATTACCTAATAACTTGACAATTTCCTCTATAATTATTTGAATAATCCCTATTTATCCAATTTTCATCCCCTTAATAATTAAATAATATTTTACTATATAATTAATATAGTTATTACTCATCATTATTCACCTAATCCCATTTCTAACATTAAATCACTTAACCATCCTTCTTCTATAGTCCACCTTAGGTAAATATATTTCAATTTTTATTTACCTAACTTTGCTATTGAAACAAAAAGATTAAATAAATATATCTATTCTTTTAATTCTCCCTTTCCATCCACTTTTTGTTAGTGAGTTAAAATTAACTAACTCACTAACCCATCACTTGCACATTCCTAACCTTAAATCTTGTACATCTCTACTTTTTTAGAAATATATGGTTTTTTTATACAATGACATGCTCCCTTTGTACATTTTACATGGTCTTGGTACCATGTAACATGGGTCAAACCCCTAGGGTACTTCCAAGTACTCTTTTTCCATCTTATCCTTCTACTTCCAAGGGGGATCTCTACCATTTATTTTCCCTCAATCCATCTAAACTCCATCTTCACTAATCATATCAGGGCGCTTGCCCTTCTCTCATCTTCCCAAAAGTCTCAATCAATTTAATCCATTGATCTTTTCTTTTAATTTAGTCATCCAATCTTATAGCTAAAAATCTATAAATTAGATAGTATATCTTAATCAATTTAACAATCTCATTTTCATATGCATTATTATTCTATTGGTGAAAGTACTCACATACTATCAAATCTACCATCCTCAAGCACAACTGTCATATCTTGATGCAACAATGGTTGATATTGTTGAGTTCTTTTTATTTTTTCATCATGTTTACTAATTATTATGCTTAATATAAATGTTGCATTGATTGTAGGTAGAATAGATTAATATAATTTTAGCTTGTTATTGTATGCTCCAAATTATGTGCACACAATTATATATTTACAATCCCTATAACTAATAATTTTTTAATCTAGATCAATTACTTGATTATTATGCGTTTAATTATTTTAGATTAAATTTAAAGAAATATTATTTTATTTATATTATTATCCATCCTAATTTTTATATTCAAATTGATTTTTAATTAACTATTGAAAATATATAATTTTCTTATACATTTAATAAGTCTAATTAGATTATGCTTAAACTATTTTACTAATGAAATTAACTATTCTATTTGATTAAAAAAATACTTTTGAGAATCTCATATTACGTATCTTCTTTAAAAATTGAAATATATTTTTAACTTTTAATTTTAATATATATATTTTTATTCAAGTGCATTTAATTGAAAAATCATTTTCAAACCTTTGGACATTTTGGGAAAGGAAAAATTAATGCCATGATCACTTCAATTCCTTAAGAGCTAAGGAGGAACAAAAGTATGTGTGTTATTTATAACTTATCAATTCCTTAAGAGCTAAGGAGGAACAAAAGTAAGTGTGTTATTTATAACGTACCAAATGCCATCCTTTTAATGTTGAAGTTGACCTTGCTTCTCCATATCAACTTTGACCACTCATTTGTGCTTTAATTAAAAAAAATCTCTAGAAGCTTTTTTTAGGTGACATGCACCCATCTTAAATTATTTATATGACAAGAAGTTAGGGCAATTAACTTTTGTGACAAGTGGCCACATATATAATGGAGATTTGTCTACAATGTAAAAGGTTATCCCAATGCCATGCAAGTTTGACTTATGTGTGTAGAATTCTAAATTTAAAAATAACTTCTATTCATTGTTTTAAAAGTTTGTTTGCACCATTAGAGGAATGGTTTTCTTTTATACTCACTAAGTAGGAAAATGCTTAGTGGTCAATGGAATTCTCTTCACCATTTTCTTTTTTTAACATAATTATGATTGAGAGTTTTGTGAGAATTAAAAAATTTTGTAGTTTCAATTGCGATGTAGTTCGTTTTTTTATAAAAATAATTGAACTATATAGATATTAATATTTTTATTTTTATATGGTAGATTATAATATTAATAGGAAATATATATATTTAATTTAGAAGTTGTCATTTGATTAAGTTGTAATAAGTATTTGGAAGTTAATCTAAGTGTCAAATTTAGATAAATTGTACTTCCCGATATTTGAATATTAGTGGGTGACATAATAAAAAAACATACCATCATCCTCATTAATTGAGCTAAATTCTTTTGGTGATGCATATATTTTTACAAATATTGAAGTAAAAGTATTTTCTCCAACTTCATTATTTGATTTTGAAAAGTAAGAAGTAACACCTGTGGATTTTCTTTCATGATTCCTTAGTATTCAATTTGCCCCTATCTTTTAAAGATTTTTCATAACTGTGGATTTAAAATTTAATTTGATAATTTTTTGGGTGATAGTTTCTAAACAATCTTTTTTTTGTTATTTTTATCAATTACTACATTAAAGGGAAACTCTCCATTATATTTCGCCTTGCCAAAACATTCTTCTAACAATCCATTAGTGATTGTTGAAATATTTTGATATTAATTAATATATGAATTGAAATAGGCATCTCATTTTTTCTAACACTTCTATCATATTTTTATAAAAATAATTTAATTATTCATTTTTAATCAAATACACCAAATGATGCTACTAGTTACCACTTTCCATAGAAGAATCATTTTTTTGTTCCCTTTGGTGAGTTTGATAGTTGTTGGAAAATTCCATTGCATTGCTAGTTTCTAGAGAAGGCATCCCCCTCGCCTTGTAAGCTTAGGGATGTTGTAATAAGTGATATTTTTTCCCTCCTCTAGTTTTGTGCACATACGATACATAAATGGACCTTTTACTCTAAATATCATTATTCTATATTGATTGAGAATTTCGTTTTGAAAGTTAACCATGCAAAGGAACTAGTTTTGGTGGGTAGTGCTTGCAAAGTATTATCTTTGTAGAAGAATCCTAAGGTGGTTGGCCCCACTTCATTGACATAATATAACTTGTATTGACCTTATTATTCCTATATTTGTCCTCACTCAATCCTAGTCTATCTATAGACTAGACATTATTGCTCCTCCAATAATGATGGCAATTCCTTCTCCTATTCATAAAAAAATTAACATGGTGAAATTATTTCCATGACTTGGATAAAATGTCTATATATCCTTATTTTTTTCAATAATCAACATCTTTCTCCCAAGAGCTCACCAAGAATTATTTGTCTTATCTATATCATTTTTTATATCCTTTAGGTGTTCACAGTCCATTCACAAGTTGTAATGCCCGCATGCAAAACCCCAGAGAACACACACATAATGCGAATAATTTTTTTTTTTAAATAATAAAAGTAAACATGTGCAACAACAATAACACATAACCACAAAGCATATTACATAGCAATGACTAACATAGTTCTCTGGGGCACGCGAGGTTACTTCACAACACTAAACAGAATGAAGATAAGGAATATAACATAACCATTTAATTTATGATAACCAAATTTATGATAACCATATACATTGATACCTCTGAAAATCATGATGCGAGCATAATAAACATCGCATAATTACATCCATGACAAAACTCTTAAAAGAGTTACAAAAGAACCTAACTATTACAACATTGTTATAATATTACATTACAATTTTCTTTGATACATGAATTACATTGAACTTCCCAACATGGGGATTGATCCAAGAAAAATGGAACATCAAGTACATCTGATCACTGGTACAACTCCACTGCGGAAAGCTGAGAAGACAAGACGCTGATGGGGAACCCAACGGGTGCGGAGCACGTTCCACCCAACCATGTGAATTACGAAGTAACTCACCCCCCGTGCTCAGAGGTGACGAGGAAGTGAACCCGACCATGATTGTCGACCGACTCAATAACAACATGATACAAAACAAGTACAATCCAAGTATACAACGCAAAACCATCAACGTACTCAAATCACATAACAAATAAAGCCAAGAACTCATTACGATAATATGAAGTACTAACACTTAACCATCATGAATCAAATCACAAGAATTCAAAGAAACATCACAAAGAGATAACATCCAGAAGAATCGAACCAACACCCAAAGTACATTTCCAAATAAATCAGAACCAATATAAAGAACACAATTCCATAATAACTCTAAATCAACCATTCAATACACCATTCCATAGGCAACAAGAAACAAGTCAACCGGGTGTCAAACGGGGAGGGTCATCGCATAGCTCACATGGGATCCCCTGGCTCTTCCTCCAACTGAGGCGCCGGCACCCACCTATGGATTCCCTATCCCTAAAATCAGAAACAACATAAATATAACAATATCCAGAGGCGACAAGAAACTAGGACAAGGGTGTCTAGTGGAGAGTGTCATCGCATGGTCTTACATGAATTCGCCAGACTACCTATCACAAGGTGTCGCCTCCATCTATACATGGATTATCCAGACAACCTAGCTCAAGGAGCCGCCTTCATCTATGGTTATCCAGACATCCTATTTCAAGGTGCCGCCCCATAGGGTTACTCATGCGGAGCCACTTACCTTTCATAGAGACAAGGTAGTGACCTTACCAACCAGGTCTTCCCACCCATCCTTAGCCTTTGAAAGCGCTAACGGCAGGGGTGAGGTGCATGTTTTTATCTTGTTATGTGTTAACTAACCCAACCCACTAAATACATTAATTAAGTTATCACTTGTTTAACTACTCTTACGTGGGTTCCCCTGGCACTTCCTCTTACCCGAGGCGCCGGCGCCCACGAAGAGCCACTCTCCCTATGACCCCTAACATATCTCAAATCTAGGCAAGGGTTGAAATAAAACATATAAAGCATAATACTCAAACAAACTCATGCGAGGCATTAACCCTCTCGCAATAACTCAAAACCAAAAGTCTAACCAACTGTTCAACCCTTCCTAACGTACCATTAAGTTTCAATTCCAACAGTATAACCAAGACGAGAAACATTTTAAAATAACAAGCCTCAGGAACAAGACTTCACAAACAAACAATGGTCCCCACATCGACAACACTAAACGATAACCATTCCAAACAAGTATCCGAAACGTACTAAAAAGGACCTCAAACCATTCACAAAAAGGTTAACAAATTCCAATCACCAAATATAACGAAATACAATTTCCTCGATAAAATTCCACAACCACGGATCAAGACAACATATCAAGTTTACTCGAAACAGATGAAAGAAGCACAATTATTTTCTCATAACTATGTAATTTTGGTTGCCTTTAAAACATTCTAAGGTTCAACATTTCTTAAAGACAACAATCCATTTTCATCTATTACTTGTATTCAATTTTCACGATAAAATTTATCATAAATTTTTTTATAATAAAATAATTTTACTCTATTATTTAATTTTATTCCAAATAATTCTTACAACCTGATATTCCTTTTTAAAATAAAATAAATAATTATAATCAATTAAAACAATATACATATGTATAAAAGAATAAATATAAATATAACCACACTCAACAAATCATCATAAAATATTTTAGACAAATTAACTTTTATATATAAAATTATTTTTAACAACTTAAACAATATTATAAATGACTTTATAAAATATTTTAATAAGATAATTAACTATATATATATCTATATATATATAGTTAAATACAAAATAAAAATAAAAATAAATATAAAACGAAATTATAAAAAATGAATTTTATTAAATACCAAATAAAATATAAATACACCGAAATCATATATATAATTTTTATTGAATACAAACTAAAATAAAAATTAAACAAAATCATTTAAACCTCCCAAAAAGGGCATGGGAGAGGGCCGACGACCCTCCCCGTACCGCGTACAGCAGTCATAATGACTGATGACTGCTCTGCGCAGTACACAGCACATGGGGGAAGGGGCTGGGGGGTACGGCCCAGCGCCGACCCTTCCAGCGCCTCCCCAATTTCTATTTAAATTTTTTTTTATAAAAGTTTAGTTTAAAATTTATATTTTATTTTAGTTTATTTTAATACATAAAATTCCGTCCTGGCACGGATTTTGACAGCCGAAATTCGGCCTGTGCAAAGCACGAAAACAATATAATATAATTTCTAAAATACATATGATAATTCAATAATAATATATATATATATATAAATTTAAATATATACATATATATATATCAAATATATGTAAACATAAATAATTTCAGAGAACACAATTTTCTGTATAAATACAGAAAAGTGTATATCTACAGTTTATAAATATATTTATGATTATTAAAATAACACAACAAAATCATCCCAAATACGAAGATTAATTATTTTTTTCTATAGAAATTATAAGAGAGAATTAGGGTTTAATAAAATAAATTCGAAGAATTTCTTCTTAGTTTGATTGCAAAACATGATTCACAAATGTTAACAAGAATGTTTCTTTTCAAGGCAGGTCTATTGGTTTATTCATTTTCTAATCTCAAGGAAATCGTTTTAACCTAAATTACAGAAGATTTTCTTTGTTTCCAGTCTAATAACTTGCCCTAGTTTTCAGTTCAACAGAAGTTTTCTATATTCACAAATCATTTTTAATAAAGTTTATTTTTCTTTTCTGAAGCAAACAGGTAAAAACAAGAGTACGAGAAGAAGACTTTGAGAGGAACCTGGAGTCCTTTGCTTCTGCGAACTTGATGACGCTTGTTCGATCTTGATGGCCCCGACGATGAGCTTCTAGTTCCTGCTTGAATCCGTCTCTCTAGAACTCCGTGTTCGAACTCGAATCTGGTTCTTTGTTCTGAAGACTCTCTAGAATAATACCAAGAGATTGCCAAACCTTTTCTACAACTCTCTTCAAATTAGCAAAAGATCCCCCAAAAACCCATATTCCCTTTAGATTCAAAATACCGAATAATTTGTGCCCTCTCTCCATCCCTAATCCCTTCTCCTCCAAAAAAAACCTTCCCAAAATTCTTAATTAATTCAAAGATAATATCCCTCTTTTTTCAAAAACTCTAAAAATCAAGAATAAAAGAAAACCCATCCTTTAAAACCCAGCTTTTTAATTAGATCTGAATTCCTATTTGTTTGCACAACTTTTTCTTTCTTTTATTTGTTTTATTTGTTTTAATTTCTATTTTTACCACTTTCTTGCACAACACATTTTCTATTTAATTAAATAAATTATTCTAATAATTATCCCCACCTGATAATTAATTAGAATAATTAAAATACCTTTAATATTTAATTATCATTTAATCAAACACATGCCTTTATAAAAATTAAATAAAATATTTAAATATTTTCATACAAATAAATCAACATTAAAATACACAATTATTATTCCCAATTAATTAACTAATTCACAACTTATAAAATATCAACATCAATTAAATAACCATAACTTATAAAATACCCATTAATCCAAATACAACACACACACAACAAATGATGACGAAATTTAAAATAAACAATACCACCACATCAACGAGACGATCTGACATCATGGGACAGAGGACTTCATCGTCACCTCTGTATCAACATTTAACCGTTGGGTTATTGGTGCTCGCCCGGTCCTGCCGAAGCAGGTGGAATCGAGACTTGTACCTGCAATCCTGCATACAAATGAAGTTGTGTACATGTGCATACATATATATAAAATCAAAGCATTAAATCAAGTACTGCATTGTGAGAAGGAATCGCAACATAACAGGGCACTCGCGAACGAGTGATGTTATATTGTCCTTCGTCACACCTATTCTAACAATTATAATATAACCAATAAATCAACATTTCTAACTAACAATCATCTCAAAACATATCTAATTAAATCACTGCATCATATCATAATTACGAAAATGAACTAACATCTAACCAACCACTATGTCAAAAGAAATAATCAAATCCTCAAGTGCATAACATAATCACCAACAGTCTACTAACGGAATACAACATCATCAAATGTCTAACTATCCAACTCAAAACAATATCATCATCGCACAAGCAGCCAACAGCCATTGGAAAATACTACATCCTACTAGTAAGAGGAGGGGTATTACACAAGTCCTTTGAAAAATTAGCTCTTTTTCCATTCCCAAGTTCCTAGGTAAAACAAAACACATATAAAATCCTCATACCTATCAATAAAATTCAAAATATGGTACCTAAGGGCATGATTGAAGTAAAAATTCAATCTAGATCCCTTAGATCCAAATGCTTCCTCCTCATTAATATGTTCCATCACCTCACTGTTTCCTCAAATATTTTCTAAGCCCCAAGTGATTTGTAGCAATGATTTTATCCTTAATCCCAACTTCCCTTCTTCTTTGGTTTACAAACTTCATCTCGTTTTGGGAGAGATATCTTTCTTTCCTTCAATTAACCTAATAATATATATATATATATATATTGGCATATTTTAGTGATTTTGAATGGTGCACTTTGGTTCATGGATAACTAAGAAAATTTATCAAACTAGGATAACATGTAACATTGTCTTGGTCAAAGTGATTTTCCCGTATAATATTATATTTCTATTTCATCAAAGGTGTCAATCATTAACCTATTTCATACTTCATGAGTGAAAAGTGGGATTATAATTAATTTTTAGGTAGAATTCTTATCTATAATCCCTTAAATTTCACAAATTTTTAGTAGATTATGTTGGTGTCATCCACCTCCTAGGAGCACCATCTACAACAAAATACCTTCACGAATGCATGAGAGAAGCACACAGGCTATTTCACCAAATATGAGTGAATAAATTTGAGATGCACGATTTACATATTGTATAGGCTTTTAAAGCCGTGAAAATGTTGACAGGTAAGAAAAATACTCTATGAAAAAAAAACCACTCCGAGTAATTACCCTAAGTGAAAAACTTAACACATTAACACCCCCCTTAAGTGAAAACTTAGGGAGAATGAAGATGCTTAAAAGCAAAATGCAATGGTTCTACCATTTCACCCAACCATGTTAGGTACCCATTTACAATGAAAAAAAAAATCTCTCACAACTAGAGAAAAGGAGAAAACCCTATGGGAAAAAACCCCTCTCCAAAAGAGAGAAAAAGAAAACAAAATCCATTCATGTGAGGAAGGATGGAGGACTCCATGATATCCCCCAAGTACACCATCCATCACATATGTACATTACAATCAATATCCCCCCCATTAGAGGGAAAGAGAGATACTATGTAGCCTCCCCATAATAAATAATCACTTGCAAAGATGGTAAGTTCCTAAAGACAAAAAATAATCCAATGTCGACAAACAACTTGTCTCCATTTTGGAAGAAACAAAATCAAGTACGAATGTAGCTATGCTTCCCATTCTCGATAGGAATTGAAAGAAAGAAGCATGAAGATGTATGATGATGTCTCTAAAATTTTCTCATGTGTCTCCAAGACCTTGGAAGATGATGCCATGAACCAATCAAGAACATGCCCAATCAAAATAAAAGGTGACAAAAATGGTACCACTAGAAACTAATTCTGAACATTCTATAGAGACTAAGATGGGGTGACTATAGTTGTACCACAACTATCATCAAATAGGAGGGATATACCCTCAAATGTGTCTTCCAAGTCAGAAATATGAGATTCTACGAACAATGAACCAGTGCCTGACAAATAAGAATCCCAATCAGGAAGACAATGAGATACTGGTTGCGATGAATCACTAGATGTGCTTAATGAATCATCAACACAAGATGAATGGTCTTGTTGAACACGAATGATAGGAGCCTCAATCAATGACTCTACATAATAAATCATTGAAGGTGAAGGTACGCCAACTATCTTTGATGAAGAAGGAGAATTTGAAGAACCCTTGTCATCCTCATCTGAAGATTCAAAGTGTTCCAAAACTTCAAACTCCTGCATAGTAGCATGATCATAGGGTATCCTATCTGAAAAATGAAGAGGCACAAAACAATCTAAAATAGGATCATTTGGGAATAGCTGAGTATCAAGATCTCCATGTATTTCCCAAATTTTAGTCCAAAGAATATGAGGACACTCAAAATGATCAACAACATTCAAAGTGGCATCATCAATATGCATTGCAATAACTCCCAGGACATGATCCCTTTTGCAATTCCATGTAAATTTATTACTATCAGTACCAGGAAGGGGAACAAGATTATATAAATGTGGCAACAAATGAAGCCATCTAAGATGTTTTATGATACCATCTCTCCATTGTTTATAATTTCCCCTTTTCAACATAATCACATTAGGATGAAATGAAAACTCCATAATGAACTATGACAAATCTCCAAGAATGCAAAGACATTAACCTTCAACAACAATTAGAAATACCAAATACTACAAATGAAGCCTTCCCAAAATACTTCAGGAAGCAATAATGCAAAAAAGAGGGTAAAAATAGAAAAAAAATTAAACTTGTTTTGCAGCAAAATTTAATACAATCCACCAAGGACCACCTCACAAGTTAATCCACAATTGACTAATCTGGAGATCCTCCAAACACTCGGGAAAATTTGATTGCAAGGAACAATTTTCACCATGTACACAAACCTTTACTTGCACCAAGGTGAGCCTTTTCTCACACCATTAATGTGAAACAAGAGGTATTTAAATAACTTGAATCTACTACCCGTAGCCAATGTGGGATAAAAAGTCATGCCCAGGTTAAAGAGAGAACTTTTTGCATGCCCAACTAAGGAAGGAAACCCTAAATATTTATGGTTGAAACTTTATAAAATATAAAGTTTGATTTAAATGCCTTACAAACTTCAAATGATGGCTATAAACGCCTCTCTCAAAAGAGAATCTAGAGGGGAAACACAGACTGCAGATTTAATTACCACCTCCACAAATATGTCCTTGCTAGTTGACTCTACTTTGAATTAACCTCTCCAAAGAAGATCATGCCCTATAACAGATCAATTGAGCCTCCAAATACGCTGACAATTCGTTTCAGAAAAAAATGCCTCTTCAAATAAAAAAAGAGAGTAGGCCTACACCATTTGAATTAAGATGAATGTTGTTGTCTCAAACAACAAAATCGGTCTTCAAGGAATGAATCATAGCCTCCAATGAATAGTATCACACCCCAGAGAGAGGAATTTGAGCAAAACATGTCTGTAAAAAGGCCTTTTAAAATTTAAATGCTTGAGTACAGGTAAAAAAATGGCCCTTTTGAAATATAAAATAAAGCCTCAGAATATTGGCCTTCAATGCTAGAATAAATGCCAATAAAAAATGCTTCCAATCAAGGAAATTCATGCCCAAAAATGAAGAAAGTTTTGTATGCTTGGATCATAAAAAGTATGGCCTCGAGATGGAAATCATGCCTCCAATTCAAAATTTGGGCCTTACAAAAAACAACAAAAATTGGCTTTGTGAATGAAAAACGCAGCTCCTAGCAAGCAAGCAATAGGAAAAATAAAAAATAATCAGAAATAAATAAGAAAATTTTGGAATTTGAAAATTTTCAAATGCTAAAAAAAATGATTCCAAACACTCCAATGAAAACTCTTAGAGAAAGGATTGCAGAATGGTTGGCTTTGATGCCATGTTGGTGGCATCCACCTCCTAGGAGCACCATCTACAACAAAATACCTTCACGAATGCATGAGAGAAGCACACAAGCTATTTCACCAAATATAAGTGAATAAATTTGAGATGCATAATTTACATATTATACAAGCTTTTAAAGTCGTAAAAATTTTGATAGGTAAGAAAACTACTCTACATGGAAAAATCACCCAGAGTAATTACCCTAAGTGAAAAACTTAACACACTAATAGATTAGAGAGGAGATATTTGAAAGAAAACTTAAGATTTTTCATCAATTATGGATTTCCTAGAATCTCTTTCATAGCTTCATAAATTTTCCTTTGAAGCAATCATATTCCCTCTCTTACAATTTTATGAATAAAAAAATATCATCAAAAAACTGTCTTGTTGTTTATGTACCTTGTGACCCCATAATAGTTCCTCTGATTTCATAATGAAATAAAATTCTTAAAAATCAATCATAATTATTAATAGACATGGGAAAATAGAATCTCCTCATCCAAAATACCTATAGATTTTGAATAAGCCATATAGGATTCCCTTGAGAAATACAAAAACTAAAATATTGCTCACTCGATTCATGATCCAATCTATCTAAAATAATGAAAAAAAAAAGTATAACAAAGCTTCCCTTTAAATTTTTCATTTAACTTTGATCATTTTCCTTTATAATATAAAATTTCAAATCATACACTTCTATTTTTAAATTTTTAGAGTGAAGGTGGTGTCTAATGTGATTAAAATTATATCCATCATTTGTCTTCATTTTACAAAACCCCCTTGCTCTATGACTTTTTTTTTAAGGATCCCTTTTTACCTTTTTTTGTTAATCTCATCAATAATTATGTATATTTCATTACCTATATAAATTGGTCTAAATTCAACAAATACACTTGAATTAGTTTTTTGAGTTAAATCTAGGAATGTGTAGTTGAAATGATTTATAATCTTATGCAAATCCATCGACTCAATAATCATAGTTATGATCACATTTACCATTGATCCTTGTAAGTTTTTATACCTACATGAGATCTATTTAGGTCTATAAATTTATCATTTTGTACTTGTATTGATGCTTCTTTGATCTCCTTTTATTTTGAATGGTCTCATGAATTCATTAGTTCATCTTTATCTAAGATGTAGTAAATGTTTCTTAAGATATGACTTATATCATCCAATTTATCTCCATTTTCTTTCTTTTTTTTAAACAAGCAACTTCTAACTCCCTAATATTGTTTAACTATGTTAAAATAACCCCCTTATATCATTCATCATACTAAATATATTTCTTTGCTTCAAGAGAGCTATAGAGTGGTAAAAGAATTTGGTCTTTTTCTCTCCTTGAATCATTCTCACCTTTCCCATTTTTACACATAGGGTTTCTATGACTATCTCACATTCCTCACCCCCTCTAGGTACCACATTGCTATATGCTCCCAAGCCCATACCTATAGGTGTGACATCACAACTATTTCATGACCACCAAGTGTAGATCCTTGTATAAATATATCAAGATTCAAGGGCCCCAAAAAAGCCATCCCCTCCATCATATGTACAATGCATGCCACTAGCCCCATCTAAGAGAATATCCCTATCTTGATTGGTAGAAAGATGCCACCAATAAGATTCATAAGCACTAGTTGTACTGCATCCACTAATATCTTTTCCAAGAAAGCATCCAAATCTAGTCCCATCTCTCATAAAATGACGTCTCTTTGCCTTGTCACTTAGTCCATCATACCATGTAGATCATTCCACTGCTAGTATATCTTATATCATACAATGGGGGTTTGCAAGATCTAGTACAAATCCTCCAATGTCATAGTCATATTCCTTGTTAGAAGATGAAAATAAATATTCTTAGAGTATTTCCACTCTATGAAGGTTGTCAAAAACACCAAAATTTCTTGTAATTTGGCATCATCACCAAGTCATATAGTCCTATGGCCACCAAGAAGTCTCACTTAGACACACGAGTCATATAGTAGTTACAAAATCATTGACTACCTCTTGTATACTACTAGAACATCTAAGTCATCTTACATAAACACTCATGTTTCATATTTTCCCTTATGGACACTACCTTTTTTGCATTAGCCCCCTTTCTCCCTCATCCCTTCCCATTTTTGTTTACCCCTCAATTGAAATTCCATGCTTCTCTATCACCCACACACTTCTTTGCCTCTATAACATAGGTGTTAGGTAGCTTTGACACTTGGATGATGCACTCTTTTTCCCCTTGGAAAAGGTGCTAGCCTACCATGACACGTTCATCTTTGACCCTAACACAAGTACCATCTTAGCATTATACTTATATAATCACCATGTAAGCTTGACAGTTATGCTCTAAAACCCCCAACATAGGTGCTAGCTTGCCATGGTGTCTATATAGGCACCAAATAGGCCTAGCACTTATACTTGATCCCCTCAGCACCAACTAGCCATGGTGCCTACATAGGAACCACACAACCCTAACACATGTGGCAACTAACCATGGTGCCTATATAGGTTCTATAAAAGGTTGGCACCTACAACTTGCTTTCTTAATATAGGCACCATATTGGCATGACACTTATGCTTATTTTCCCTCTTTTTAACTTTCAAAGATAGAAAGAGAAAAATTATGTCACCCCCATTCTTTTCATTCATGCAAGTGCTAACCATATAACTCAAATGCCTAGTCTGAGGTGTTTCCACCTTTCCCCACAATCTACCAAAAAATTAAAAACACTAAAAATTAAAACAAAACACTATTCTCAAATCTAGAGTAGGACACCTAATACCACTCCTCATGCCATAAGCTATGGGTACTTCCTCAAGCACTCACTCTAATGCTCTATCTAAATAGCCTTAAGCTCTTCTCTTCTCTCTAGATATCCTTTTCTTTTCAATGCAAAAGTTAAAATGAAAATTTCCCTTCCCTTTTTCCCTTTTATCCCATTTTCTCACCAAAATGTTTACTCCCCTACCCCTTTTCACTTATTTTTCATCTTTATTTTTTCCAGATTAAAGAGAACCCCTAGTCCCCTTTTAATCTACATTCTCTCTTGAGGGAACATCACCAATCCTTCTTGTCACTATTCCTTTGAGTGATTAGGGCAATAAGCTACACAAATCTAGGACATGAGGATGCGGGTGGTGGATTGTAGTAAGGGTATTGGGATGGTGAATTAGGATGGGAAAATTGAGATGGCAGATTGAGATAGGGAAATGTGGATGTAGGATTAGGATAAGTTGATGTGGATGTTGGATTAGGATAGGGAGAGTCACAGATGTAGGATTAGAGTAGTAGATTGGCATGATTTAGAATTATTGGAGTATATGTGGATGAAGGATTTAGATAGGAGGATGTGGATGGGGATTAGGATAGAAGTATTGAGATGGTAGGTGGGATGATGAAGGGATGCTTGGTGTTGGATAAGAGGATGAGGTAGATGAAGGGTATGATGGATATGATGGATATCCTTGTCAAAGGTAGCATAAGAGACATGATTAGGCATGGAAGAAGACATACTTGAATAACTCGAGGGGGTGATTGGATTTTAGAAAGTGGGTGGAGAAAGCTTACTAGCAATGATAGTGTTAAGGGGATCTATGTCATATTCCTCTTGATCAACAAGACTTTCATTATTGTTGTCAATGTAATTAGGGTTTCCCTTGACCACTATTGATGGAGGATAAGGATTCATGATGGTGAAAGGATAAAGAGGATGGATGAAAAGATTTTGGATGGGATCGGACTAAAGCTCAAATCGGGATTTGGGTCAAGCTCAGGTCAGGATTGGACTAAAGCTCATATTAGGATGATTGGATGATGTGATGGGATTGATTTTGATGATCAACACCAAATCTACTTCGAGATGGAAGTAGATTGATTGGGTCAAAGGTGATGTGATTGGATTGGATTGGATTGGATAAGGTTGATTGGATTTTGATTGAATAGATCAGATTGGATAGGATTGTGGTGATAGAATGAATGTGATTTGATTGATTGGGTAATTGGATGATTTGACAAAATGATTGGATTTGATAGATTTGGATGATTAGATGGGTATGATTGGATGATGAAAGATGTGAGAGAGACCTTGAGTTTAATCAAAGAAAGTTACCCTTAGTGACCTAGAGATTTGATTGATTAAGAGGATGATCACGGAACCGAATCCAATTTGAAATTGAAAATGGATTGATTGGGCCGACGATAATGATAACTTATGACATCAAATTCACCTCAAGATGGAAGCAAATTGATTTGGGTCAAAGTTAAAGACTAATAATCAAGTTCAAGTGCTATGGTCAATTTGGGTAACCACTTTGTAATACAAGGTTAGGACGGTTTGGTTATGGGTGGTGTTTGGCGATGTAAATGGTAAAATTATGGTGTTCGTTAGGTGAGGGTATGGACTTTTGAATGGATTATGGGGAAATTAAAATGAACGGGTGGATTGAAGATAATTGTGGAGAATGAATGGGGATTTAGAATGGTTAAACATAGGTTTGGAATGATAGAGATGGAGGTTTGAAATGGTCAAATGGAGTTTTTTTAGAGGTTTAAAATGACAAAATGGAGGCTTGGGATGATGAGAAAAAGGTTGGGAATGATTAAATGATGGTTCAGAGGCTAAACAGGTCCAAACGGGGTGATTTCGGGTGTTCAAGAGGGAAAATTTGCCCCTTTGCAGTAAATTA
>VDFB02240859.1:0-20340 GCA_007258455.2 Sequoia sempervirens
TTTTTAATTTATTTGTAATATTATTTATATTTATTTATAGTATTATTTATATTTATAATTTAAATATGTATATTTTAATATTTATAATATTATCTCTTAATAATTATTTGATAATTATGATAGTATTTATATTAATGTATTTTATTGTGTATCGTCGATATATATTTATAATTACAATATTATCTTATGATGATTGTAATTATAAATATATTAAAACGATAATATTTTCTTTTATAATTTTTAATATGTATTGAGTTATTCATTTTCACTTATTTGTATCTCAGAGTGTTCTAATTTCGAGGACATGACAGTCCTCCCCTCCCAACTTTGCTTGTCCTCAAGCAAAAACATCTTAGTTTCTTCTAGGATCTCTTCTTCTAATCTGTCACCAACGGTACTCAAGTTAGTCACGTTTATATATATGAGTTAAATGAAAATGTTCTATAATGATTTCTCTATTTGAATGCAAATATATAAATATATTAAATGTATACTTATCTTAGATTTTCTTTTGTGATGGGGACATCACAATAAGACACAATCAAATCTCCAACTGCATTGTTCGACATGTATGACTTAGTGGTCAAAGAAATAGGGCCACAAAATGTGGTTCAATTTATTACAAATAATGTTGTTGCTTGTGTTGTTGTTGGGAGACTCCTGACAAACAAATACCCCTCCATATTTTTTACTCCATGTGCAACACATTGCCTTGATCTAACCCTAGAGGACATTGGAAAACTTGAGTGGGGTAAGGAGGTATTGCACAAGGATCGCTCAATTACCAAATTTATCTATAATCACACAAGCATTTTGTGTATGATGCGCTCTTTCACAGAAAGTAAGGAGTTAGTTCGACTAGGGGTGACAAGATTTGCAACACACTTCCTTGCACTACAAACTCTTTGCAAACAAAGAATGAATTTGAAATGAATGTTTGTTTCAAACGAGTGGATAGAGTCTGGCTTCACAAATCAAGTAGATGGTAGAATAGTGTTAAGAGTACATTTATTCTGCTAGTTTTTGGGATGCAAATGAAGAAGTTGTACAATTTTTAGAGCCTCTAGTGAAAGTATTGAGACTAGTGGATGGGGATAAATCCCCCATGGGATTTTTGTATGAGGCCATGGCTAGGGCCAAGGAGGTGATGTGGAGTAGGATGGAAAATGACAGGGACAAGTATATGCCATTATGCGACATAATTGATAGAAGATGGGATTGAAAGATGCATTCTCCTCTCCATGCTGCAAGATACTATCTTAATCCAAGTTTGTACTATAACTCTTCATTTAGAGATGATGATGGTGAGGTTGCACAGGGCTTGTTCATATGCATGGAAAAAATGTTTGCTACCACATAATAGTTAATGACAGCTATGGGAGAGTTAGCAATGTACAAGCAAGCGAGGAGTTTTTTCTCATCTAATGTTGTCGTGGAAGGAAGGAAGACCTTGCAACTAGGTAGAGTCTATAAAATTTTGACAATCTCTCTATTTTGTGGGAAAAAGTATTAAATGTGTTAAAATTTTAAGATATTCTTACATGATATCATCTCCATATAAGGTGTTTTTCAGTGCTATGGTGGGATTTTTTTGGTCACAAAACCAAAAATCTTAGGTGGATAGCAAAACACATTCTGAGCCAGCCATGCAGTTCATCCACTTGTGAGCATACTTAGAGTGTTTTTGAACACATACATTCGAAGAAACACAACTGCCTAACACAGCAACAGATGAATGACTTGGTGTTTGTTCACCACAACCTTTAAAGAAAAGCTCAAGGTTAGACATTTTGTATACTTGCAATCGTAGTTGTAAATTTGTAATTGTATTCGCAATGTTTTTCACTTGTAATCCGAAGACTAATTTGTCCATGGGAAAAACTAGGTACCATTGAGGATGTTGAGCCAATTCACCTTGATGAGATTGATCCAAAGAATGAGTGGATTGCTAGTGATGAGTTTCTTGAGGTTGAGGATTTTGAGATCCTAACGGAGGCCAATTGTGACACTCATTTGACTGAACGACTTAGGAGAGGCTCTTCCCCAGGAGCTTCATCATCAGGACCTGCAACCCTCTAGCATAGCTCTATTTATAGTAGCAACTAGCAAGAGTCATTGGCTAGTTTTGATTTTTTGAAATTTTGTACTCAGTTTATAGGTTAACTTTGTAAACTATATTGTAATTAAGATTTTTTTATCTATCAACATCTAGTTATTAGTTATGCATTGTGAACTAAAGCTTTGAAAGATGTGGAATGCAATGTAATCAGCGATATGAATATAAACAACAAAAATCTATTTTCTATGATTCATTAGTTAAACTCTCTATTTATTTGCTCTCTATACCTCTATAATTCTATTGCTATGGAAATGCCTTTCAATTAAAAAAAAACAGTTTTTGTCTCTTGTTCTACAATTTTTTACGCTTTTCTAAAAATCCAATTTTTTCGATTTCTTCAAAAAATCTTATACTTTTGGTTTGCTGATTTTTTCTCCAAAAGATTTTTGCTGCTATGGATAGGACTGATGAGCAGGTACTTTCAAACACCTTGAAAGCATTCGACCTATGCTGACCTAATTAAATGAAATCTTATGCAAGAGATCAAAGAACATTTGTATTACTTTGAATTTGCTCATTGGTGGCAGTTACTTCTTGACCAATTTAGTCAGTTTTGATTCATGAAATCTTAAGGAAATCCTCCTCTCATTTATATTTCCTCAAATGTCTTCCCATTAAATATTAGACAAGGCTTATGACAATTACTTTGAACTTGATCTTCAATAGATTGGAAACAACAGTTACTATGTTTAGATTCAAAATTTCAAATGCTAAGCGGCTAACCCATAAACCCGAACCTAGTAGAATCAACAATTGATCAAAATTAACATTGTACAACTTACAACCACATATGACTACAATGAATGGAGACAAAACCAAAAAATGAACATGAAATAGTTTTTATCAGTCCATGCAAAAAAGTAATTACACAAGGTGGTCTTTGCATCCAATTAATTGAATGTGGAAATAAAACTCTCAGCCCATGTTTAGGATCAAGGGCAATGTCCAAAGACGGGAGGCTAGAATATATAACAACAGATTTACATTATAATAGTTGAACCATTTTAGCTAACATACTAAAATATGCTAACCAATTTTTTCGAAAGATTTACACAACATAAACCAGCACTAGCCAACTTGATTAGCATTAGCTCCAAATTGAAATCCAAATTGAAAAGATCTCAACACCAAGAATGCACACTCAATCCCAAGGAAGGAGAGGTGTTGTCATATGGCGGAGTAATTACAAAACAATAATTTGAAATGAAGCAAACTCAATGTCAAGAATGTGCACTCAAGATCCCACTGAGGGCGAGGTGCTAACATATGACAAAATGATTAATTGAAAGCTGGAAACTAATAGGCGGATAACCAGCCATGAAGCTACAACAATCTAATTCTTCCGCTGCGGCGGGCATCCACTGAAAAGTGGGGATTCACCACTCAACAGTGGGTAAAAAGAGATAACAAGTTCGTTCTCCACACTAGCGGTAAACCATCCAGGGGTAATTAATAAGAATTTAAACAAGTAATTGCAGCAATCATACTAGTTGGATTAGTACTACTAAACCACAACCTTATAAATTCAAAAAGATTGCAAATACGAGCATTACAATGATAGAAAATGAAGCTAAGAAGAGGAGAATGAATTGTTACAATGATATAACACTCCCAAACTGAAGTAATAGGCCAAAACAAAAATCTAATACAATCTGATATAAAAATCTGAGTTCTGGAAATTCTGATCAGCAAATTGTGAAATCAATAAATTATTCCTAACTCCATCAAATTACCTCCGTTTTGATCGAAATCAAATGCAATGGATTCCTAGAAGGTAGGCGACCATGCTAGGATGAAGAAACAACTTCAAAGAACCTCTGTGAATTTTACACAAATCCCAAGGCACTCCTAGAAAAGTACGGCCCTCCTTGAAGGGGCGATTTCTCTTTAAAAATCAAACTCTCAACCATAAAATCTCAAAATTGGCATGAAGAATTGCCCTTGATCAACAAATAGAATGAGGAAATGCCTAGAACCAAATTCATACTGAAAACAAAGTTATAAATCAAAATCACCTTCAGCTGTTGATGAACTAGCAAAACCAAAACTGATAAATCTCCAAAAATTCTTCACAATTGAGCTCAATCTGCTAGTCTGGATGAGAAGCACCAAATACCAACTAGGTGTTGTATTTCAAACACGAAATTGGATAATTGGCTAGGAGGTAGCATCCCCGAAGCAAAGTTTCAATTGTCATTCCGACAGCGTAACGGTATGATAGTATGAATGGATACAAGGCTGGAGAAAAACCCTTCATTAAATAGAAGCTCACAAAACTCTTCAAATTCTTGAGAAAGCACACCAAAAGACACAGGAGTCTTTTCAAATTTCCAAAAACAATTAATTCCTCAAGATGGCGTCCCTTTTTGCATAATATGAACTTCACTTTAATTTAAAATTATCTCTTTTAAAAGTGGCGTCCACTTTTCCCAAGGCATTAGATGATAATTGAAATATATTAAACACCTCATGAAGGCGTCCCCCTTCCAAGTCCCTCTTTTAAACACAACTTAAAGTTGTTCTCCTAGGCCAAGGGGTCAACTGCAATTTAAAACATTAATGCCTTTATTTATGAAATTCACCAAATAAAACTTCTAGAAGCTAGAGTCTGAATTCAAATAATTGCTGAACCTGGGAATGAAGTCCTGAAAGATGACAATCTTCATACTGCCAAAATTAGAATTTACTAATTTCCCTAAAAATCCATAGAACCTCAGAATTGGAAACCCTAATTTTACCTCAAACGAGCCTACAGGCTTCCGGGATAGGCTGACGAGTGACAGAACAGATCACTGATGAGAAGGGAACATTACACATACTATCAAGCATAAACCCTTACCCTTCTAAACCCTTCTAAACAGTTCCATAAAATAATACTCTATCCAAAATGTGCCTCCTACTATATGAAATTATTATGACTATTGCAAATGGCACAGGCTAACAAAATAAAATGAAAGATCATAACAGAAAATTTCAGATTTATCTACCCACAATATCATGCTGCTTAGCCGTCACTTTCATTTTCAGAGGTTACAATGTCCATCTTCAAAGTAATTTATTGTATACGTGTAGGTAAGAAATTTAGTGTTTTCCTTGCAACATAGGCTAGCCAAGAATGTCCAAAATTTGATCTTCCAATGAAGCTTCACTTAAACAAGTTAGGTATGGGCTAGTGATATAGAAAACCAATATATCGTATCAAAATGACTAAAGTCTGTGAAATGGGTAATATGAAGCTTACTTTTCATTTGAATCCCTCCTTTTTTTCCCAAATCTATCATATAATTAATTAATAAAAGAGCAAAAAGAAAGCTCACCCCACTCGGGTGGAAAGATGTCATTGGGCGACTTATTATCTGTAAATTCTACTCCCATGATAAGTCCTGTTCCACGTATCTGCATTTTGAAGAGAATGATTACTGTTAGTCCTTTTAAGGGGCATTTGATCCGTATGATGGATTCTTTATTTTTTTCAAACTGTGATATTATCTCCATTAGGAAAATTTACAAATTGTTATAAATTTTGGATTAACTAGTATATAGTATGAAAATAATTGAAATAATGCAAAAGAAAATTATTTTTAAGTTTTTAACATACCTCTCCCACAATAGGGCTCCCAGCCAATGCCCGCATGCCATTTTGGAATAGGGGTGAAATGCTATGTACATATTCAACAATGTTTCTTTCCCTACATTCAAATCAATCGAATGGAGACCTAAAAACTCTTTCCTTGACATTATTCTTATAAATGATCTAGGAAACAATAAACTCCATTTTTATTATAAATAATCTAGTAGTCAAGAAATTCCACAAGAAATTGGCACTATCCTCTCTCCTCGATATAAATATTTTCATAACAAGTTTGTATGGTTCATTGTAACAAGAATAAAAACAAGAAATAATTGAGATTAACTTTTTAAGGAATTTGCCCAATTATAAATGATACAATATAGAATAGAAACATTGCAATGAAAACAAGCATATTGTTGAACTTGAGATACACAAGGAATGTTAAATTTATATAGTTGTAATGGTGAAATTTGCATTATTATAGAAACACCACACAAAAAGTTAAGACTGCATAAAAATCTATTAAGAAATAAGAAGGAAAAGAATCTTTATACAGGATTACAAATATCTTATCCACAAAGGATAAGGATGACAACTCATGAAACAAAAAGGTAAATCTTATCCACAGAGGATAAGGATGACAAATATCTTATCCACAAAGGATAAGGATGACTGTAATGTCCCCAATTTTTGTAAGTCAGCTTTGTAATTAAATAATTAATTCTTAAGTTGTCCAAGAAGATTAAATTAAAAAGGATAACTAAAATTAATTATTTAAAGGTGCAAAAAGTAACTTAAGCTTAGAAAAGATAAATTGAATTAATAAAGTTATTTTTTGGGTGGATTCTCATAAGAATTAATAAAAAAAGTGAAAAAGGGGGAAAAGGAGAATTCAAGAAGTTGGAGAAGTTACAAAGTTGAGAAAATAAAATATTGGAGAGAGCCTTTGGAAGGTATGCTGGATTTGAATTTGGAGAACAGGTTCTTGGTTGGTTGAACAAGGTTCACCACATCCTTTTGGAGGATGAAAATCCTTTGAGAGAAGATCAGCTCCGGTGGTGAAATATCCACCCTAGCTGATTGCTGGAGAAATTATTCTAGTTTCTCGCTTGGTATTAAATGATTAGAGTTTGTTGAAATTTGTGAAGTCTTCTATAAAGACAATTTCACTATTCCAGTTTGGTATTAATGTTTGAGATTTACAAGGTTATTTTCAGTTGTTTTAGTTCAGGATTGGAGCAAATGCATTGGATGAGTTAAAGATTATATTCAGTTGAGTTTTATTAAATGAATTATATCTTATTTCAAGTTTCATTGAGCCATACATCAGTAGCAGTACAGTTTACACTCTCAAGGAGAATTCTGAGGCTGTATACCATTGGAAAGAGATTGAACACAAGGTGATAGTCATTCAGTCTTTGTAGCAGGTTGAAGGAAGTCAAATGATGCAAACTCATAATTAATAGCCATTTAAAGGCCGACGTATTAAGTGTGACGGTTAAGGCTAGCTTTAAGAATATTGGGCGATAGGGAAAAGAGTCTATCTGTATTCAAGCTGGAAATTTTAAAAGTTGGAGTGGTATGTCAATAGAAGAGATTATTATAAGGGGAAGATTTTCTGATTAATTTATGATAGCATTAAGACTAAGTGTGTAAGACTCGGCTCCACATCAATTCGTCTGTCTGTGTTCTAAATATTCCATCACAAACCTTATTCTTATTAATCACATTTTATAATTGGGAACTGAAAAGACTGTTGCAGTATGCGATGATTTTGGTAAAAAGACCATAGGAGATTGAAGTTGGAGTAGATGTTTCATAAGCTAGAGAATATGTATTGACTTATATTCCAAGGGCCCAAGCCATAGATAATCGAGTGTCGTTGCAGCTTGAGGTTGTACAGAAAACAAAGGGAAGATAAAGAAAGGTAACATATTTTTTGGAAAGCTGAATATATACAGATTGTGCCACACTGTAGGAGTTAGCGATGAAGGTTAAGAGTATAATAAACATACAAAATCATTCTATGGAATTATAGCTTCTATTGGAACCCCCATATCATTTCAAGGGATCCAAATTCAAATAAATAGCAGTGTGTGGTATTCTTCAAGGCAGAAGTTAGCAAGGTCGAAGGAAATAATAAAATATCCATTTCAAATCAAGAATTGTGGCAGAAACAAGTGTTGGTTGTGTGAAATAATCAGGAGTTGCTTCTTATCGTGTAATTGGGCAATGGAGTGGCATGTTGATTATCTGATGCTAATGAATTGGTGAATGATCATATTTGAATTTATTGAAGGTATTGTAGTTTATAGAAACTGGGTCAAATTTAGGGGAAGAGTCACCATATTGTTGTAATTGGGCAATTCTAAGTAGCCAGTGGATAGTCTCAGCTTTGGAAGAGTCGCACCTGTTTATATCTGAGCAGAGTAGGAAAGAAGACATGTATGTTATATATGTTAGCACTTCTCAGAGTTCAATCAATATTTAAATACAAAATGTATTCATGAAAATTGATGCATCATACATTTCTGAGGAAGCAGTGATCGAAGATGTAATCCAATGCAGGTCAAGATCATTATAATTTAATTTGGTATTTTCAACTATATTGTTAACAACAAATTATGAATTTGGTATGAAAACTGTATTGCTTCATGTTTCTGAAAATTATTAGCAATTTTCAATGAAATTATCCTTCTGTTGAAAAAACAAATAAGTTTGTTCTAGTCTGTCAAGTCTACAAACTGTTTGACAATTGTTTGAAATGATAAATTGGTGAATTGAGAAAAAAAATCTTGGTATTAAAACTTGGTGAGGAAAGTACAGATCAAGGTAGGACATTATAATGACAACTCATAGGAAAAATATCTTAAGTCAACATGACTTTATTAAAGAAGATTCCTAAAGTCTATCCTAAAAGCTATTGACCATTACCATATAAAACATTATTTTAATACCTTCCCTTAATGCTCATTCAGCTAGCTACACCAAGCTTATCCCGAAATTTTACAAATTTATTTGGGCTCTAGGACTTGTTAAGAATGCCTATAGTCTGGTCCTCAGTTGGAGAATATTGCAACAATAGTGCAACATTACTGATCCTGCTTGATGAAATGACAATGAAGCTCCACATGTTTGGTATGCTCATGGAAGACTGGATCCTTGGCAAGCTTTACACCCCTTGATTGTCATAAAACAAGGCTGAAAGCTCTACTTGAGACATTTGCATGTTTGGAAGCATCCTCCGAAGCCATATTGCCTCACATGTTGCTTTAGATGTTCCTCGATACTCTGCTTTTGTCGAGGCAAGAGCTATTGCCTGCTACTTCTTACTGGTCCATATGACTACTGTTAGAAATATTGTCATTGATGTCAAAGGTACATAGACATGTTGTCATTGATGTCAAGGAGCTTGGACAAAGACTGTTGGTATAAGAATTCAAAGGTATTGAAGTATCCATTGAGGCATGTGTTATCATTGATACCAAATGTGCAAGAAGGAAATCGTTTATTGATTGAAGACTATAAGTCAATTATCACTCCATTTTGGCAGTAACCATTAAGTTCAATGTTTCTGTAATGTCCCCTTTTTAGCCTGGGTCAGTGTTTGACATATTAGCCTATCATTAGGTCCTCATAGGTTAATATTGGTGATTAGAGGCCCTTGTGAGGGGAGTTAATTGGTTCTCCAGATGGTAGTTGGCAGTGTTTTCTTCTCCAGTTCCTTGGCATATTCTGAGGTGATCATCTCCAGGATTTTTTGGCTCCATTTATATACACTTACTACTTTTAGTAAGTTGTTGGATGTTGGAGGCCAACCTTACTATTTTTAGTAAGGCACCCTGGTGAGTAGAGGATTTAGTGGGCTCCCTTCTGGTGCTGACGGAATTGATTAATGTTCATTATTGATGGAGTTATGGTATTTAATTATTATTAAAGTGATACTTTAATAATAATTAATTATTAAAAGTGAATATTATAATGACTTTATTGACTTTATTCTAAAAGCTCATTTAATGATATAAAGTCAAATTATAAAAGTTATTGATATGAGCGCCCAAGTGAAAGATATTATAAATTAACAACAAAAACAAATATATTTATTATATTTGAATGACCAAAGGCACTTGGGAAACTGTGCCATTTGAGGAGTATAAAAAGCCTTCGAAAAGAAAATTGAGCATTCATTATTCAATATACACTTATCAAATTTGTGAGCATTTTGGCTATGAGGAGAAACAAGGGTTTCTGCTTCAATCTGATCTTGGAGAACGTTCATTCTCTTAGACTTTTGCATCCCACAGGTGTGAAATATCAGCCAAAGGTTGCAATCATTAGGTGGCTTTCATCTAGAAGTCACATTGTGCAAAGTGAAGAGTTTATTTCAAGGTTTTGAGAAGATTATTGTGTGAAATCATAAGTACACCTGTTGCTGATTGTTTTAATTGCTGATTGTTTTTTGCTGGTCTGTACTATGTCATTTGTTGGGCCGTCCAAGTCACTAACAGCAGGGCCATACAGTTTCTAAGGTGTGGCGTTCGGTGTCTAGGCTGAAACCCCTAAGTCTTGTGCTTCATTCTACCTTCATTGAGGGTGGCCAGTCCATAGCAATATATCTGATGCATTTTCAAAGTGGAGAACTCAACATTTTATGCTAGGCATCCATGACAAGGGTTTTCCAGTTGCTGATATACATTTTCAGATTTGCAAATTATTATGCTATGGCTATCCGGGTATGACAATGTTGTAAAAGCTTTCATAAATATATTTGATTTGAAAGTGTTAATTGTATTTGCTTCCATTTATCTTCTTGCATTGGTAAATATACATTTCTTTGCATTTCCTAACATTATTTGCAAAAAAGCCAAAAACAAAGCAAAAACCACGAAAAACAAAAAAATCAGTCAAGGCAGTTTCAATAGCAAATATCTCAAAACAGAGGGGGATATTTCAGTGATATCAAAGCGGTTTCCTGCCATCTTGTTGGGTGAATCAGAAATATTCAGAGATTAAAAATGAAGTCTACGCAAGAACTCATGACATAATTGACGGAGGTCTTGCAGAACTTTATATAGCATTCAGAAAAATTAGATCCTCTGTTTGCGAAGGGAAGGAAAGCGAACACTAGTGCACATAATTTTACCAGTATAGAGGACAAAGAACAATACAAGGAAGTTTATGAACGGGAAGCCAATCAACTTTTGGAGGACTACCAAAACATGCCAGATGATTTTAAAACACAATACTCTTTTAATAGATATTTGAATTGTGTTGTCTTCTTCAGTCCTGGAAAGATTGGTGTGGTAAAGTATATTCGGAGGATGTTTAAGGAAAAAACTTTATTTAAAGTTGCAAAATTCGGTCATGGGAAAGATGTTGCAATAGGCAACAAGATGAGTTTTCAGTATGATGAATTTCGAGAGTCTAACCACTAATGCACGGATAAAAAGGTGAAGAAACTTGAAGTAGAAAAATCAATCACAAAAGAAGAGCCAAAGGTACAAAAACAATAAAGGAAAGAAGAGTCACTTGTTTGCGATTTGCAGCCTACAAGTGATCATGGGGAAAGAAAAAATCCGTCATCATGTGAGAGTCCTAAAGAAGATGAGACCATGTTCACAAGCTCACTTCTGCCATATGGGAGTTTGGATCAAGAGGAATCACATATTACACCTTTGAGTTTTCAGGTTGATCGCAAAGAGGAAGATAATGCAAACATGGATCGGCCACTTGGAGTTGTCGAAAGCATGACACAAAGGTATGATGACAATTCTGATTTTTGCAACAGCAGTCATATTTCCTTGCATCATCATGCAATAGGAGCCATTTCACGTGAGGATGATGGTTTTGTGGAGTCTTCTAACGTTGATACTCAAGATTTGGGTGTTAAAGCTGAATTATGTGTTGTGGATTCATGCCACAAACATTCTGATTTTGTATATCAGACCTTGGAAGATGTGAACAAGACACAATTTTTGTATGATGGGTGGTTACAAAGAGCTAAGAAGGAAAAGATGTTGGCTGCCCAAGCAAAACAGTGCTTGCAAGAGGTCAAGGAATGTGGCAACCAGCTAGATCAAAGAAGCAGAGTGAGTCACACTTTAGATCTCTAATTCTTCCAAGAGAAGAATGTGTAGGAGTTGAGCATACTAAGGATGAGCCCCTTCAGATGAGGAAGCAAGAAGAATATGCGGTTGTGTGTGAACAAGGGAAGAGGTATGATTCAGAAAATTCTATTGGTATACATAACTTGCATCTTGAGTCTCATGAGAAACCTCTAGTTGAGAGCTCATTAAAGGCTCAAGTCCTAGAGTTGGGTGAACAAGTGGATTATACACATAGTGGATCAACCACTAATGTCATTACTACATATGTGGATGAAAACATGGGTGAGTCAGATTTGTATTGGATTGTGAGCATCCATGACATACTTAATGAAATACAATTTGTTCATGTTGATGGCTCTAGGGCAGAGTGTGTCGCTGCTCTAATTCAGAGATTTGAGTTGCATGCCATGGAGATAATTGTGCACAAATTATATGGGGATGATTGTCAATGTTGGGATCCAGGTGGTGATAGGTTTGACATGTTAGTTCGGTTGGATCCCAATGTGTTCCTTCACCACTCTCAGCATGGTGAAGATTATACCAGTATGGCGTAGAGTAAGTCAGCAAGTAATGTGTATGGCAGACTTCCATTCTAGTTATGCGATCTAGGGATTTCGATATCTGGTAGATTGCTCTACATCGAGTTAATTTTCTACAATGGTATTGAGCGTGGTTGGGCATTCTACAGATTGATTTGGGATCCTAGCATTCAAACGATAGGACAAAGCCTTCAATTGAGATTGCTTAGGGTCAAGCAATTTCGGAGAGGGCGGACTATAATGTCCCCTTTTTAGCCTGGGTCAGTGTTTCACGTATTAGCCTATCATTAGGTCCTCGTAGGCTAATATTGGTGATTAGAGGGCCTTGTGAGGGGAGTTAATTGGTTCTCCAGATGGTAGTTGGCAGTGTTTCTTTCTCCAGTTCCTTGGCATATTCTGAGGTGATCATCTCTAGGGTTTTCTGGCTCCGTTTACATACACTTACTATTTTTAGTAAGTCAGTTGGACGTTGGGGGCCGACCTTACTATTTTTATTAAGGCACCCTGGTGAGCAAAGGATTCAGTGGGCTCCCTTCTGGCGCTAACGAAATTGATTAATGTTCACTATTGATGGAGTTATGGTATTTAATTATTATTAAAGTGATACTTTAATAATAATTAATTATTAAAAGTGAATATTATAATGACTATTGACTTTATTATAAAAGCTCATTTAATGATATAAAGTCTAATTATAAATGTTATTGATATAAGCGTCCAAGTGAAAGATATTATGAAGTAACAACAAAAGCAAATATATTTATGTTAGAATTTAGTACTTGAGATAAAATAGTTAAATAAATAAATTAACATGTTATTGTTAATTTAATAAATAAATTAGGTTTTGGAAGTTATATTCCCATAATTAGTTTCATACAGGAAAAATGGCTTTATAAAGCCAATACTATGTAATAGTTTTTTGTGTAATGTGAATGACTATATTTTAATTCAAGATAAATCTCGTTTTTTCTCTCTCATTTCAATATGGTATCAGAGCAGGTTTCTTCTTGGACCTCTCTCTGATCTCTCTCCATTCATTTGTTTTTCTCACAACGGTGTTTACAATGGTACTGCAGTGAAGACCACGTGCAACTGCTATTGTTTTCTACTATTCTTGCATTTGTCAACAAGTGAGCAATGTAGACCATGTACAAAACCCTTTTTGACTCCATCATTCATCTGCATTTCTTCTCTTTCTCTCCGCTGTGTTCATTCTTGCCATTGTTTAACACTTCACTCTATTCATTGTTGTCATTCTGAAAATTTAAATTTTTTTAAAAATTATAGGAAAGCTCCTAATGCTTCTAGATCACATGTTTCAAAGCCCTGATGACTTACCTCTATGCCTCACGGAAGGCCACAATTGACATGACTTCGCCATCGTTAAATATGCGTTGGACCTCCGCTTTTCCTCCTATAGAAATCAAGAGAGATGTTGCAGATATTGTTGGTCATTTGCTTCTCGGCAGTGCCGCTAGCGCTGTATTTGCCTCCGAGCAAGTACTTCACAAAGCTGGTGGGAAAGTGGAGTGCACAATCAATGAAATACAGATGTGTTTCGCAAGGGCCTATCCACAGATTTGGAATGCCCTCTTTCGCTTCGGCATTTTTCGTTTCATCTGTTTCCTACTCCTCTCCGACTCCCGTTTAATCGATATAAAAATTCCAGTTTTAGTCTGGCCAAATTGTTGACGCCAATACATATGTGTGGGCTGACTTCAAGATGATGAGGGTTTGCTTTCCCCAGTCATGGGTGTGAGCTTATGGACAAGTTTTCAATGCGTACTAGCATATTCTGCAAAAACGTTCACGAAAAATTTAGGGCATTTATTTGTTTTTTCAATGAGAAGAATATTTGTACTAATTTCTAGTTTTCTCTATGTTAGTACTAAGGGGGGTGTTAGAATTTAGTACTTGACATAAAATAGTTAAATACAATAGTTAAATAAATAAATTAACATGCTATTGTTAATTCAATAAATAAATTAGGTTTTGGAAGTTTAATCCCGTGATTAGTTTCATACGGGACAAATGGCTTTATAAAGCCAATACTATGTAATAGTTTTTTGTGTAATGTGAATGACTATATTTTAATTCCAAAGCAATCTTGTTTTTTCTCTCTCATTTCAATAATTTATTATATTTTAATGACCAAAAGGCACTTGGCAAATCGTGCCATTTGAGGAGTATAAAAAACCTTCAAAAAGCAAATTGAGCATTCATTATTCAATATACACTTATCAAATTTGTGAGCATTTGGGCTGTGAGGAGAAACAAGGGTTTCTGCTTCAATCTGATCTTGGAGAATGTTCATTCTCTCAGATTTTTGCATCCCACAGGTGTGAAATATCACCCAAAGGTTGCAATCATCAAGTGCCTTTCATCTAGAAGTCACATTGTCAAAGTGAAGAGTTTATTTCAGGGTTTTGAGAAGATTATTGTCTAAAAATTGTTGATTGTTTTAATTGCTGATTGCTTTTTGCTGGGCCGTACTATGTCATATCTGGGCCGTACAAGTCACTAACAGTAGGGCCATACAGTTTCTAAGGTGTGGCGTTTGGTGTCTAGGCTGAAACACCTAAGTCTTGTGCTTCATTCTACCTTCATTGAGGGCAGCCAGTCCATAGCAATATATCTGATGCATTTTCAAAGTGGAGAACTCACCATTTTATGCTAGGCGTCCATGACAAGGGTTTGCCAGTTGCTGATATACATTTCCAGATTTGCAAATTATTATGCTATGGCTATCCGGGTATGACAATGCTGTAAAAGCTTTCATAAATATATCTGATTTGAAAGTGTTAATTGTATTTGCTTCCATTTATCTTCTTGCATTGGTAAATATACATCTCTTTGCATTTCCTGACATTATCTTGCAAAAAAGCCATAAACAAAGCAAAAACCACAAAAAAAATAAAAATCAGTCAAGGCAGTTTCAATAGCAAATATCTCAGAACAGGGGGGGGGTTATTTCAGTTTCCATCGCTTTTGACTATCATCATGTTGAAGATATTTATTGGATTGTTTAAATTGAAGATTTGAACAATTGTTATAATAGTGGCTGACTATGGAGGAAATTGCTAAATCATATGAATGGAATTTATGCTGGCCAACCTAAGTGAAAAAGAAACTAAAATGACAGTGTTGAGATTTAAATTTAATATGGCCAACTTGTTTATCATTAACAGTGACTCATATGGTATAAGGAGAGACATACCAAAGGCAGCGATTTGTTGATACAAGGCAAATTAAATAAAGGCATATAAGACACAAATATCTTAAGTTTCATATTAAGCATGATAAAATATGTATATTAAGTGAAGTGATTCCTCATGACTATGATTAGCATATGAAATATACGATTTAATATATACATACAGCTGTCAGATGATGATGGCGAAGTCTTACTTCCCACATCTACCAAAGATCAAGTTGATCAGCAGCCACTTCGACCAATTGATTGGTATGCCAAAGAGAGCACCTTGATCGAGGAAAGAACAAGCCGGATTGTCAAGAATAGCAGAATATTCTTGAGTAGCAAGAGGACACGGAAGGTAGTCATCCCAGTTATAGAGCCACTAGTTAAAGCAATCAGTAATCCTCCTGAAGGAACTAAGGGTAGTATAATGGCAAAGAACTTGAAGAACAACAAGTAGATGCAGCCAAAGATACAGTTGTATCAGTACCAGAAGTTGAAGCAGAGCCTCCCATTCTTTCATCATCACCGGAGTCTTCTCCAATTCACATTGATTTAGGCCCTGATTCACCAATTCGTGACATCTCACCACCAACTCATTCATCAAGAGTTAATGAGACTATAGTTGATCCTTGCAGAGAAGTTAGTAGAGACTCTTCGTCTTGGCTTGAGAACCTCCTAGGAAGGAAGAGGAGAAAGCCTTCTTACCAGTTGGACTTTGCAGAGTTTGATAATGTCTACCAAGACACATCATAAAAGAAACTCAATAAGCAAGTTCACGTGGAGAAGAATGCTGACAATGAGGTTGTCATTGAGATTGCTACACCACCGGAAGACAAGAGCGCCAATGAGGTTGAGGTTGATGACTTCACATTGGTCAAAGCCAATCTTGCTAGAAGCACACGACAAGCTGATGTAAATCTCTTTAAGGTTGCAGCAGTTAACCTGAAGGAGAGAGTGCTCAAGGATGGAGAAGACAAGGCAGCCCTCAAGGTTGAGAATCGACAGCTCCAGCAATACATCTCCAATCTACTTCATGGGACTTCACACATCACTGCTTTGCTTCCACAAATTCTGGAATCATCTACAGATCAAAATCAACTAAGATAGTTGGTTATATATGGGAAACATCTGAGAGAATGGGTAGAAGAATTCATCACTAGGGGCAGATTCATATTTGCAGAGATGTACCAGTTGAGGTACAACGCCCACAATCTTCGCGTAGGAATTCAAGAGTCAAAGCGCCCAGGGACGAGATCATCATTGTCGACTTGAGAATGGCTTATGATTTAGTCACTACAGAAGAAAACAAGCAGAAGCTTTTTACTTGGAGAGAACAACACCTCTTCAAAGTAAAAACCTATGAAGCAATATTTGTAGAAATGGTTGAATGTAGACAGAAGGTGGCAAGTTCTCTCAAGTTCGTAATAATGTTTGTGTCATAAATTCATTACCAATATCAATGTGAGGATGGCGATTACATTGATCTCAGTGAAGTACATACGAAGTTTCAAGACCTTATCCGTAATAGTTAGAAGCATCATTAGTTTAGGCTTAGTTTCTAGCTCTCTTGCTTTGAATTTATTTGAGAAGTTAGAAGCATCATTAGTTTAGGCTTAGTTGTAGTTGAAGTTACGAAACCAGAGAAAACCTCAGCTGCAATGCAAAGAGTTTTATAACCTTGTGCTCTCAACTAAGATAAAAAAGATAAGTAATTAGTTTAGTATTTTCTTTTTACGCATAATCAGTAAAGAGGGAGCTTCCCCTCCTAATTCGAAGAGCAGTCTAACTGTGCATAGCTGTCCGTTTCCAATCTGCACTCCAAAGGTGTGAATTGAAATGCCAACAAAAGATAAGGCTGCCCACTAGTTGTTTGAATGCTGACACATTGATCACTTTTGAGTCACTTTTGGTTGAAAGCTTCAGCCCTTTCTCCATAGGTGTAGACAAGATTTTGCAATTTTTCATTCTAAACTTGTCTAGCAAACTCCGGCCATATTTAGACTGAGAAATAAAAATACCACCATTTGTCTACCAAACCTTTACACCTAGGCAATAATGTAGGAGGCCTAAGTTTGTATGTCAAAAGCCTTACACAAATTACATTTGATTTCTTCAATCAAATGTGCCTCACTACTTGTATTGATGATATCATCCACATAAATGACCAAAAGGATGATTTCATTGCCTATGCTTTTGACATATAAATTTGGATCTAAAGGATTTTGCTAGAATCCTTGTTGATCCAAATACCTATCAATATTTATGTACCATGCCTTGTGTGCCTGCTTTAGCCCTTAAAGAGCCTTCGTCAATATGCATACCTAATGCTCCTTTCCTAAAACTTGAAAACACCGAGGTTGAGTCATGTACATTTCTTCCTCTATGTCACCATTGAGGAAGGCATTCTTCACATCCATTTGATGGACTTTCCAGCCAAATTGTGTTGCCATGGATAGAACTAAGCGAATGTTAAATTTATATAGTTGTAATGGTGAAATTTGCACAACCCCATTTCCCATTTAGTTTTGCGTCTGCTTTGAGGTTATGTCTCAATGCATGTACATAGCAACAAATGGCACAATATTGCAAAGTTAAACTCATTCCCCTAGCCTCTTTTCCATTTACACACACATATCCGTATACATTTAGCCATGTTCCATCCATTTACACACTCACATACATTCATTTTATTCACCTATTTATCAAACTTATCCATGCACCTACCTCCATTCAACCATTTGCCACCTTGATTTGACCATCATTTTGTAATGTCCGCAATTTTATAAGTCAGCATTGTAATTAAATAATTAATTTAATGTTGTCGAAAAACGGCTAAATTAAAAAAGACAACTTAAATTAATTATTTAAGTGGACCAAAAGTAACTTAAGTTAGAAAAGTTTAATAATTTAAATAAGTTACTTTTGAATTTCAAAAAAAGAAATAAATTAAAGGGTGAAAAGGAAAAAAGAAAGAAGGCAAGAAGGTAGGAGGAGTTACGAAGTGGAATGAATAAAAGTTTTGAGGAGACTTATTGCAAGTAGGTTGGATTTGATTTTGGAGAACAGGATTTTTGTTGGTTGAACGGAGTTCACCATAAAACTTTGTGGGGACAAAATCCTCCATAAAGAATATCACCTTCGAGGCCGAAAGACGTTTATTGGGTGATTGCTGACAGTTGCATCCCGTGGCTGTGCTGGTACATTCACAGAGTAATTTTAATAGAAGTTTGATATTTAGATTATCATGCTTACAAAATCCAATCTTTGAGAAGATAAATCTAATTTCAGTTTATAGAGTTTGTGGTGTTTTGAATGATTTCCAGTTTTTCCTTGTTGGTCGTACATGTTCAGAAAGTATGAAGGAGTTTCTGTTAGTGCTGGTTTTGGCTGTAACATGTTATGACAAGCAAGTGCATCTTTGCTATTAAGACAAAGATTTGATAAATTAACAAATAACATTGTATTACTATATTCATTGTTGAAGCTGCCAATCTCCAGTGGGTTCCGTGTGTGAATAGAAGGCCTTTGGGTAGTTAAAAGATGAGGTCGAAGTTTATATTTGATGCCACCTGGCTACAGCCGCAACCTCTCAAATTAATCACCATCACATATACTTGATGAGATATTCATGATGCTCCAAAATTGTTAGTTGGTGCTACCTTTTGAAGAACCCGTGTGAAGAATAGAAGGGGTCGATATCAATAGTTTTGAATATTACATGAGCAGTCGTTATTTCAGAAAAGTTCCTAGATTAAAGAAAACATGATTTAAATCCCTGCCGCCTATGTCTCTGGAGTTAATAAAACTTGGGAGAAATTTTGAATTCATTGAGAGCAGTAATGTATATTAAGACGGATATATATTGAACTTTATCCATTTCCCAGCCGGCGTAGATAGAGGAATCGATTTGTTATGAGGAATGAATCGATACCTTGTGCAACAGATTAATAAAATTCAAGGAGTCAATATTACTTGTGGGGGAGTCTTCAGTTTAACAAGAATGTCAAACAAAAAATAATATGCAGGATTACCGTTTTGGCAAATTGAGCACAACCCAGGGAGCCGATGCCACAGTTCAAATGATGTCTTGAGATTTCCGGTTACAGGAGGAATAATTAATTAATTTTCAGTTTGAATTAACTATTACCTTAGGAAATTTGGGAATAGCATGGATGAAGGCGAACAGACGGGTGTAGCTTGGATGTTGAATAACAGCTGAGAAATCGATTCATTTATCGTTTATGAGATGATTGAGTTCTTCATTGAGTCGCCACTATAAGTATTCTTGCCAGGGTTAGACTATAGAGGAATTGTGAATTAAGGAGGTAGCCTCATTCTATATAGAGCGGTGTCAAAATAAAAGACCAAACTAAGTTCCTTTAGCACTGCCAAAAATCATAATATGTGAGTTCAAGAATATATTGGCTGGTGTATGACAAAGAACTGCGACAGTATTGAGGGCATCTATGCATTAATAGAGTTGGTCAAATTGCAGCGAATCTTCCAGGTCAGAAATTTAGTATTCAGGCTTGGTAATATTTAAATATCTTGTGAACCTGTATGAAGAATTTATGCAGACTGCATATGGAGGATTGTTTATATTAGATGAATTAATATTCAAAAATTGGAGGTCTGGAGATCAGTATTCGGCATTCTTTCTAATTTCTTCTCGAGGCTGATAGTCTTATAGAATCCGCTGCAGTATCTTTAATATTGGCCGCTGACATGGTTGTTTAGAATCGTGGAGTGGAATTCATATTGGGAGCAGTTTTTATAATTTTTGTCACATATTACAATAAGGTGCT
>VDFB02240860.1:0-10868 GCA_007258455.2 Sequoia sempervirens
AGTGAGAGAGAGAGAGAGACCTAAGAGAGGGGTAGGAGGAAGAGACTTGAGAGAGAGAGGGTAGAGGATAGAGGGTTTAAGGGTTTGGAGTTTAAGGGTTAATGGTTTAGGGTTTAGGGTTATTGGTAGAGGGGAGAGAGATAGAGGGATTCAATGAGAGATAGAGGGAGGGAGTGGGAGATAGATAAAGGATGGGAGGGTTAAGGGTAGAGGGTAGAGGGTTTAAGGGTTAAGGATTTAGGGTTTAGGGTTTAGGTTTAAGGGGAGACAGATATAGAGAGTGAATGGGTGAGAGAGAGACCTATGAGAGGGAGAGGGGGTAGGATATTAAAGATAATTGAGAGAGAGAGAGAGGGAGGGAGTGGCAGAGAGATAGAGGGAGGGAGGGTTAAGGGTAGAGGGTAGATGGTTTAAGGGTTTAGGTTTAAGGGTGAAGGGGAGAGAGATAGAGGGAGTGAGTGAGTGATAGAAAGACCTAAGAGAGGGAGAAGGGGTAGGAGGGAGGAGACTTGAGATAGAGTGAGTGAGTGAGAGAGAGAGAGAGACATGAGAGAGGGAGTGGTGCTAGGAGGGAGAGATTTGAGAGAGAGAGAGATAAAGGAAGGGAGGGTTATGGGATGAGGGTTTAGGGTTTAGAGTTTAGGGTTAAGGGGAGAGAGATAGAGGGAGTGGTGAGTGAGAGAGAGACCTAAGAAAAGGAGAGGAGGTAGGATATTGAAGATACTTCAGAGAGAGAGAGGGAGGGAGTGGGAGAGAGATAGAGGGAGGGAGGTGTTAGCTCTCAAAAATGCAGGTGAAATGCCTCAAGAGGTTGCCAATCTCTTGGTACATTTCAGGGTAACATACAAGGCCAAAATGGTTTAGACCTTCTTCTCTTCATGTGCTGCTAGACCAAAATGGGTATACCCATATGAATGAGGAAGACTTGGATTGTGTTTATTTCCTAAAATAATTCATCCACAATGGAAAATGGGAGTGGATAAATGAATTTTATTTTGGTATAGATTGTATAGCAATATCAAGGCTAAAACTTAATATGTTCAATTTAACAGATGTAAAAGTGAGTGAAACCTAAATGGTGAAAATGTATAGACTAGTGCCTTATTGGGTATGTGGAGTCAAATGAGAAATATAAAATGAGTAACTTCTTTCTGGCAGATACTCTAATTGTTTGGAAAATAAATTTGAGTTTATAACATGTATAAACATGAAAGAATATGATTACCAAGTTCTTCTTAATGATCCAAATGATATTCCCTAATTACTATGATCAACTAAAATGAATTAATCTTTTCTTAAAGAACCAATTAATTAATCATATAGATACATCAAGTGCACACCAATAAACATAATATAAGCTTGTTATATCAATTTAAATAAATAGAAAACATCAACCTTGGAGACAAATTTAGTAATACTTTCAATTAACACAACAAACAACTACTACCAGAAATACGCCACCACGTTAAACGATTTTCATTGATATCTCCATAGTTTCAAACATGCATCATAGTTTCATAATTGTAAAACATTGTAATCTATTGTATCTTTCTCCTATTCGATATTCACTATTTTTCTACCAAAAATGGATATTTATACATCAACTGCTCAAAAGGACACGTCCTTTCAGAAATGTCTTATGTTAAAACAAAAAATAATTAAAAAGAAGTAATTAGGCTCTATTAAGCCACAAATGAATCTTTGACAAGTGGTCCAAGTAGTCTCGGTGCTCATGTGTATCTACATCTCCCAATACATTATGGATCGCGATCTCCATTTTCACCATCTTTTCATTTTGTTCACATGATTCATCTAGTGTTGTATCTTTCATGGTAGCTGTCTTCAGAATTTCTTGCAATATTGATTCACTTTCACCTTTCCACCTATTCATTTCTTTTAATTTTCTTCTATCGTCAAAGAATGCAGTCAATCCCTTTTTAGTGGCATCAATTAATCCCTGCGCATCCCCTCACAATTCATCAATGAAGTATCTGTGCTTGTTCACAAGATGGTTTTCAGCCTCAATTGCCACATTATCAGAAACATCCCTTTGGTTTATTTATTGAAGCTTCTCCAGAATCCTACCATCCATCTTTCATGTTCTCGCAATGCAACAAAGTTATGTGAGTGTGTTCCCTAGAGCTTATTCATCCAAGTTGTTAAACTTGCTTGTCTTTTCTTAATTATTGCTACAAGAGCATCATATTTCCCTTGAGAATATGCACTTGATCCTTCCCAATGATCTTTTGCTTGTGAACTTTGACCATGAGTGAGCAACTTGGTTGAATTTATTGTAACTCCTAACAAATCTTTCAAGCGGTCATTTTCTCTCAACATCCTCTCATTATTCATTTTGTACATTTCTCTTTCCTTGATTAACATCTGTATTTGAGCTTTGTTCAGTTTTTCTATATTGATTCCAATCTCTACAGTTGCCACAGGATCAACCTCCCCAACCTTTAGATTCATAACATGCCCGAATGCTTTCTCAGTATCAATGACAACTGATTTCCTATGAGGTGGATACAAGGCCCAAATCATCAATGACCCTTCATCTGGATTGTATTTTGACGCTGCATATACTTCTATCACCTTATCTGGACTGAGCTTGTGTGTAGCATTACTGTCCTTTAGAAAACTATCAAAGACTAATGCAGAATTGAGATCCAACCCTAGAAATATCATAACACCAGGATTTTCTAACATTCTCCTTCCCTTCTTAGGGGTCATACCCACCATCTCTCTGTCCACACTCATCTTTAGGTCCTTCAATAACATTTACTCATTACTTGGTGTAACATTATCAACCATTTCTCTTATTTCTTTTTCTTTTTGTTTATACAAGAATGCTTTAAATTTTGGAGAATTTATAAATTCATTATCTAATACAAATGACTTATACTCCGCATGCCTTGCATCTATATCGATACTCTCTTCCACATTTAATTTTGTGTCAAGGTGGGTGTACTATTGAGTTCTCAATCTTAACATCTTATTGGATTGACCATGTGGCACATTACCCTCAGATGCCTTTTCCCAAGAAGGTAACAACTCTATATCTTGCAACCCTTGATTATATTTTTCTACCACCATTTATGCTTCTTCAACTTCTAGGTTCTTGATCATATCATCAAACTGATAGGGTACATGTTGATATCCTCCAAAGTTTTTCTTTTGTCTAGCATAATTGATATACCCTTTTAGATCAAAATTCTTTCTAGGTGTTCCTCTTTTCATGTTGTATTGTAGTAGCTTATCAAGAATCAAATTGTACCCTTCCTTTGCCAATACAGTAAAATCACCGAAGCACAACGTACTAGGTATGAAAGCCTATTTTCCAAAGGAGCTCAAATTCATAACACTGGAAAAACCCATCTTCCTAAAAATTTCCAAGTATGCAATCCTGTCCAAGACTGTTTTAGGAAAAATGAATAGGGAATCTTCAAATCCGTAAACCCTGATCATGGTAGTATCATCCAAACAATACCAATCCCCCTAATTGTGATTAATTGGCCCATTGAAGTCCTTAGGCCTAAGAAACCTCTTTATCTCATCAGATAGAGAATAAGCACATGGATGATTATAGAATTTGTATAATGGTTTTACAAAATACTCATCAAAGTGTATGAAACAAGAATTAGAAAACTTGCTATCCCAAACAACAATCCATAATTGAATAGGTAATGACATACCTTATCAAATTGGGAAATTCTCATCTCTTGAGGCCACAACCCTAAATCCTATCCAAAATACAACACTATGTCCATCAACAATGAATAATGCCTAAGATGTAAGATAGAGGCTCCACTTTTCACTGTGATCAACCCAGAATGAAGCCCCTTAAAAATGTATGAGGAATAATCAAAAGGTCTAGAGTTATGATACTGAATATCTGCTGAAATTATCATAGGCACAATTGACATATATTCTGGGACTTCCATTCCCAATACTTGGCCTACCTAGAAATAAGTATACTTCATATAGGGTTCAAAAAGATCAACATGGAAGGAAGGTCCATCCCTTTCCTCTAGTGGAACTGGTTTTCTGCCCTATCTAATTTTTTGTAGTGGCAACCACCAACCATTATAAATTGTGTCCATCCTCCCAAATTCCATTTCTAATTCTTCACATATGATTTTCTCATTGCAAACCCCTTCCAATTTGAAAACCTCACCTATTGCATCTTCTAATATATGTATCAATGGTTTCCCGGATGGGTCATAGATGGCTTTGAGTTTTGAATTATAATGAGCAGCCAACAATCTCACCAATTCAACATTGAAAAATACATTAGGGTAGACCAACTTTCCCAGATTAAGCTTCCATGGATTACATACTGGTTCAAAGTGATTTCTCCAATAGTAATGAAAAATATAAAGTTCATAGCCTCTTATTGGTGTCCAAATATCTCCTATGAGCTTACATTTGTCAACTAGTTTATCCACTTATGCCCTAAGTTGTGCAAATAACCTAGCTTTTGGTCTAGATCCAAGTAATTGGTCGATAAGATCTTGCCTTAGCTTCAGCTCAGTGCCCTCTAGCTCAATTTCGGTTTTTTGTTTTTTCCCTCTAGACTGACTACTTTCCCCATGTTTTCTCCCCTTCAATTTTCCTGAACTAGTGGCTTCCATTCTTCAAAAATTATAGAAGTCAAACCTATAGAAGTCAAGGCACAAAGAGCTTATTGTATTTGGCTTGAAACTTTCGAGTCAAAAAATTCCCTGGTTCTTCGTTCGTCCTTCTACTTTCTCTGCTATCAATTCCGTAATAGTTTTTTCAATTGAATTTTCCTTAATTCATGAAGTTACTTATGCTTCATGGTGCCATTTATTTTTTAGTTGAAACACGATTGTAGCAGGTCTTTTTTTGAAACTCTCACTGTCACATCATGTAATATTGTTGGCGAGAAATTTTCAAATCTTGGGTGATCCTTCTATTAGGGATTCTACAAATGTTCATTAAAACATTCGCTAAGACACCTTGTAGTTTCCCCGACACTTCGAGTCTCCCCAAGAGTTATTTTTATTTACTTCTATATTTGCTATCGATAGATCATATATTGCTAAGATGTATCGTAGTTTCACCGGCGTTATGAGTATCCCCGAGAGTTACCCCTTCAATCTCAAGTATATCACTATAACTCCCATTGATGCAAACATGTCATTGTGACTTTGTAAGTCAGGAATATGTTCCTCCACTTACTTCGTATCTCACCGAGATATTTCCTTTGGTCTATTTTATGATCGCCGAGACAATTATTTTCTTGCCAATGGAACAACACTTGGCATGACTCTCATATCTCTCTCCGATGAAACCAGTCTCGCTAATGATCAAAATGTATTGCCAAGGCTTTACAAATGCAATCCTGTCAGTGTGACATAGGGGGTCAGCAGAACTCCATGAACTCATTTCGAAAAAATCCTCCTTCCCTTTATTGGCAAGACCAGATGGATGCTACAGGAGTTCACTCTGATGGCCCAAGTCTAGCCGATATAGTTCTTTGTGCTTTGGTCAGTAAGACACATATGTGATTGATATGACTCACCCCGATGACTGTTGTCTTGCTAATAGGATCATTTTTTTATTGAGACTGTGAACTACATCATGCCTATATGAATCCTTAGATAAAATTATATCAGTAAGACATTCACGACCTCTTGCCGATGCACTGAAACATATGTGTTAGTATAAAATAACTTATGGGTCAGGAAGACCTATATCATCTCATGACGATATGAATTTATATATTCAAATGCTTGGGGTCAAGTGAATTTCATTGGACCAAATGGTAAATACTGACTAGAACATGGGTGACAAAGAAAAATACAGCAATTTTATATTCATGATATGGGCCTCTTTGGAAAACTTTCATGAGTACAAAAAACTATAAAATTTTAAAATTTTATAGTTAACATGAGGGTTAAGGTTAGAGGGTAGATGGTTTAAGGGTTTAGGATTAAGGGTGGAGGGGGGAGAGATAGAGGGAGTGATTGAGTGAGAGAAATACCTAAGAGAGGGAGAAGGGGTAGGAGGGAGAGACTTGAGATAGAGTGGGTGAGTGAGTGAGTGAGAGACCTGAGAGATGGAGTGGTGCTAGGAGGGAGAGACTTGAGAGAGAGAGATAAAGGAAGGGAGGGTTAAGGGTAGAGGGTAGAGGATTTAAGGGTTAAGGATTTAGGGTTGAGGGTTTAGGGTTAAGGGGAGAGAGATAGAGGGGGTGAGTGAATGAGTGAGAGAGAGACCTAAGAGAGGGAGAGGGGGTAGGATGGAGAAACTTGAGAGAGAGAGAGAGGGAGGGAGTGTAAGAGAGATAGAGGGAGGGGGGTTAAGGGTAGAGGGTATATGGTTTAAGGTTTTAAGGTTTAAGGGTTAAGGGTTTAAGGTTTCAGGTTAACGATAGAAGGAAGAGAGATAGAGGGAGTGAGTGAGTGAGTGAGAGAGAGACTTGAGATAGAATGACTAAGTGACTAAGAGATAGAGAGACCTGAGAGAGGGAGTGGTGCTAGGAGGGAGAGACTTGATAGAGAGAGGGATGGAGTGGGAGAGAGATAGAGGGAGACAAGGTTAAGGGTAGAGGGTAGAGGTTTTAAGGGTTTAGGGTTAAGGGTTTAGGGTTATGGGTAGAGGGGAAAGAGATAGAGGAATTCAGTGAGAGAGAGAGGGAGGGAGTGGGAGAGAGATAGAGAGTAGAGGCTTAAGGGTAGAGGGTAGAAGGTAGAGGGTTAAGAGTAGAGGGGAGGGAGACAAGAGTGAGTGAGAGAGAGACCCGAGAGAGGGAGACGGGGTAGGAGGTGAGACTTGAGAGAGAGAGGGAAAGAGGGAGGGAGTTGGAGAGAGATAAGGGGTAGAGCATTAAACCTAGAGGGTAGAGGGTTTAAGGGTTTAGAGTTTAAGGGTTTAGGGTTTAGGGTTTAGGGTTTAGGTAGAGGAGAGAGATAGAGGGAGTGAGAGATAGAGAGAGACTTGAGAGAGGGAGAGGGGTAGGAGGGAGAGACTTGAGAGAGAGAGAGGGTAGAGGGTTTAAGGGTTAAGGGTTAATGGTTTAGGGTTTAGGGTTATGGTTAGTGATGGAACTTCAAAGTTTTGTTCTCTGTGTTCTATTTTATCTTGCCTTGTGTCTCTGGTCATCTATGGTGTTTGGGAAAAGCCTAAAGTTGGGGTTTTACCTTCATCTTCATGTAAAACCCTAGTGTTCATCTTACACCTTGGATGGGATCTATTTGGCCCTTACTTTTTGGGAAGGTTTTAAAATGACTTAAGCCCCATCGCTTCATCTAGGCTGGCCCCCATTTTGTTTTATTGTTTTATTTCATTCACCTGACTTTATTTTTTCTAAGTCTTTTGTTGGTCATGTGTTCCCTCGTTAAAACAAATTATGTCATTGTTTGTCATTGGCCTAGTGATGTCCCCTTATTCCTTTAGGGGAGAGGGCCTAGTAGTCATGCAGGATATCATGGAACCCCCAATAGTTGAACAAAAACTATCATTTGTTGCTTGTAGAATATCATATTTTTATTTAAATTAAAATTAATATATAACCTAAGTGGACCAAATAATTATTGATAACCATAAATCTTTGATATCTCTACCTTTTATGTTCAACACATATGGACTAATAGTTGAACACAAAAAATCTATTTGTTGTTATAAAAAAAACACATAATTATTTAAAATACAACTTATATTGAACAAAAATGGACCAATAGTTGAACACTAAAACTTTTTGAAAATCCTTCACATTTAATGGGAAAATGCATGTTATTTATTGTGCTCACCTTTTATATTTGTCATAGGATAAACTATTAATATAAAATTATCCAATGCTTGTACATTGCTACCCCAATTGTTGTACACATAAGAACAATATTTTTCACAATGATAACAATACTTGTTTAAATGAGTGTCTTATTTTATTAAATGAGCATTTTATTTTTTAAATGATATACTTATAGTGGATAGTTATGATATTTTATTTGAAACAAAAAATAATTATTTCACTTCTTCATGAATGTATTTATGTTTTTTTCATATAACATTTAGACGTTCTCATGTGTTCAAGTATGGGTCCATTTTTTATCAATATTTGGTTTTTTCTTTATTTACATTTGGACTATTTATTTACAATATATAGTATAAATATGTGGTAAGATTGATTTTTATCATCATGATTGAGTGTGTGACTATTGGACCCTACACGACTACTGGGCCCTCTCCCCTAATAAATGTTTTTATTTTGTAGAGGGACAAGTTCGCATGGTCATAGATCAATCATCATGTGATCTCATCCATTCCCCGCCATCTCACGATGACCCCACCACACCATCTTTAATACATTATGCAATGGGTTACTAAAGAAGTTATAAAATGCACGTGTTTTAAATCAATGAAGATGTTATAATCTCGGTAGAAAGGTGCTCAATGGTTAATAAAAAGGATGGTGACTGTGTTGAACAAATAGGATTGTCGATGGTTGAGATCCATGGTTTCCCGCCATCGCATGATCAAAAGTTGCGAGGTATTTATTGATTGCAATATCACGGGTGGGCACCATGTGGATCTCCTTGGCAATGAGTAGTATGGTGGGCCCCTTATCTCCATGATGGAGACTATGTCAGTTTGCTTTGAAGCAAGTTGTCTGATGATTTGACTAAGGTGAAGGATCGATGGCTAATATTTGAATCTACATCAAATGTGATTAGATTCATTCATACAGCGTGTGAGTAAGCTTTAATAGCAGACATGATATCTACAACCATGGTTTGATCGAAATAAAGCAACTATTCTTCTGCTTTTGCTATCACAAAGCATTCAAAACATCTTAATGGGGATTGTAGGTCGATATGTTCTATATGAGGATTTGATAAGTAGTATTGGGTTAGGATAGATGTTGAGGAGATTGTAAAGAAATTTTCTCAAGGATCTTATATGTTATGTGTTAAATTTGTCATAAACCCTTAAATTCTTATGAATTTGACTCCCCCAATAGATATATGGTACTGATCTGAGTTGTACAAATTCTTATGTTTTAGTATTTGCTTGTCTTTACCTAGAGCTTGCTACAAATTGCCAATCAATGACCATCTTATACTGTCAAAATGTGTTCTAGTTATCTCATGCTCGAAATAGTTGATATTATTGATTAACAACCAATTATATTCGGTATTATCCTATTATGTTGATCTATTTAAATGATATTATTTGTTGTTGTTAATGTTATTTATGATAATGGTGTAGAGGTTGTAAACGCATTAAGGGATCACCTTCTCAGGTCTTGCAAAGCCCAAAGTGTAGGAGGTCTTTAAAATCCTCGTCAGTTGGTCTGGGTCCTTCGATCTGCCCTTGATTGGAATTGGCAATTCCTTAGGTAAATTAAAAGACCAACCTCATTATAGTAAAAACAACCAACTGGTAGAGGGGAGAGATATAGAGGGATTTAGTGAGAGAGAGAGGGAGGGAGTGGGAGAGAGATAGAGGGTAGAGAGTTAAGGGTAGAGGGCATGTGCAGGATCATGATCGGCCAAAAAGTGGCAATATTATGGGTATTTGTAGGGTATGTGGCTGACGACTTTTTTTTAATCCAAAATTGATGAAACAAAAAGGGTTTTTAGGGGAGATTCTCAACTTTCCACCAATATAAATTATGCTTTAATTTGAATTTAATAAATAATTATTATTTATTTTCTATTAGAATTATGACTAAAGTCCTTATCAATAGGCTAATTGAAAAACATCTATAACTTTCAAACAGTATCACATTTTTTGAATCCAAAACATGCATCACATTCTATGCTTCACATACTATAGGATTAAAAAAAGAAAAATTAAATTTCATGAAGTTTTGACCAAGTTAAGGTGGTCAGACATATGATTTTTATATTTTTAAAAGTTGTAATAAAAATTCATAATTAATTATTTACTAAGAAAAAAAATTACAAAAAATATGCATCACATCTGGACATGATTCCTCTACTTATATATAAAATCTTATAAAAAAATATTTATCATTTTATTATGGTTAGGGTGAGTGGGAGACAGACACCACTATATTTTTTCCACGAAATTTCAAATTTTCACCCAAATAAAATTTTATTTATTTTTAAAATAAACCTAAGTAGTTTTAGAAACTACATTCAATTTCTATAGATTCTATTGTGCATATTTTTGAAATAATATAGATAAAATTATTAAGAGAATTGATCAAGTTGCTAAGTTGATTTTTACAGATTTTTTATACATAAAAGGGCCTATTTTTTTCCATGATGATCCTGCACATACCCTAGAGGGGAGGGAGATAAGAGTGAGTGAGGAGAGGAGAATTGAGAGGGAGAGGAGTGTTAAGAGGTGAGAATTGAGAGAGAGGGATGGAGGGGAGGAATTGGGATTGAGATAGAGGGTGGGGTTAAGAGTAGAAATTAGAGGGGTTAAGGGTTTTAGAGTTTAAGGGTTAATAGTTTAGGGTTTAGGGTTAAAGGTGGGGGATAGAGATAGAGGGAGTGAGTGAGAGAGAGAGACCTAAGAGAGGGAGATGGGATAAGAGGGAGAGTCTTGAGAGAGAGAGGGAGGGAGTGGGAGAGAGATAGAGGATAGAGGGTTTAATGGTTTAGATTTTAAAGGTTAAGGGTTTGGGATTTAGGGTTAAAGGTAGAGGGGAGAGAGATAGATGGAGTGAGAGAGAGAGAGAGAAACTAGAGAGAGGGAGAGGGGGTAGGAGGGAGAGTCTTGAGAAAGAGAGAGGGAGGGAGTGGGAGAGAGATAGAGGGTAGAGGATTTAAGGATTTTAGGGTTAAGGGTAGAGGGCTAAGGGTAGAGTGGAGAGACTTAGGAGTGAGAGTGAGAGAGAGAGAGAGAGAGAGAGAGAGAGAGAGAGA